>JAOTRH010002909.1:0-57889 GCA_034768845.1 Heliamphora exappendiculata
TATATATATCAAGATTTACAATTTTGAATTATTTTATTATTACTTTTTTTATTTCTTTATTTTAACTAAAAGATGAGGTTAAAATTGTACGTGTACCCATATTTTGTCTTTTATGTATATGTCCTCTTTGATTTGAACTCAACTATAATTTTCTTAATTTAGGAATTTTAGAATTTTAGATTTACTATCTTAGGGTAATATTAATAAATCTTCATGTAAAAAGGTCAAGATTTCCTATTAGGTTTTAAGTTTTGGAATTTTGTATTTATTTTAGCTATTTAGGGTTCTTATTCGTAGCGTAACCTTAATATTTAATTAGAGCTTCTATCGGTTCGTCTTTTATAATTTTGTACCATAAAATTAAATATTTATACTATTAATTTGATTCAACTCTCCACACAACTACTAGAATTATATGATCTTTATTTATAATTAAATTCTAAAAATCCTAAACTCGACATAATTATAAAATTCTGCACGTATTGGCCGGCCATGCCGAGAGGAAAGTGCCAAGGTTTGATATATAAATTATAATCAACTATAATTGTATACACATATTTTGTCCCAAATCTCAAAAAGATCTTGCACATATGTGTGTGTATATATATTATATATATATATATATATATATATATATATATGTATGCAAGTATAGAATAAATATTATAAGTTTTACAAGTTAAATTAATTTAATTAATATCAAGTATACTAAATCCCAACTAAAATCTTTATAAAAAGACTTAATTGGACTCATGTCGGATCGATGTCTTATTATATACATGATTAAATATTGTCATAATATTCATAAAATATAAAAATAGTGTGTCAATCATATAATTTTTAAATTAATACAATTTCATAGAAAAAGTAACTAATTTTATACATTAAGTTAATTTTTAAGTATTTTTCTTAATAATGTAATATAATTATACATGAACTATTATAATACACTAAAATATGTCGAAACCACCAAGAGCCCATAGAATGGAGCTTGGCTGGCCACCCTGCATGCCTCACACCACACTCAAGCCAAGTGTAAGGTCATGTCATCTCATTTTGCATGCAATTTTAGTGGCCTCATCCTTACACACCTTACACCTCCATCGTACCACCCCATTACCAAAAATTCTATAAAAAAAAACCCTCTCTTCATCCTCTTGGCTGGCCACTTGAGAGTTCTTGAGCAATCAAAGATTTTCTAAGTGTTGAGAGATGAAAGAAGAAAGAAGAAAGAGGAGAAGAAGAAGAAGAAGAAGAGAGGAGGAAGAAGAAAAGGAGTTTGCATTAAAGTTAAATCCAACATTCTTCTAACATAGAAATCAAATATCTAAGGTAGTAAAACTCTTTAAACCCTTTTTTCTCTACTCATATCTTAATCCTCCTCCACCATTCTTAAGAAGTTAAATCAAGAACACAAACAAAAACAACCTAAAAGTAAGCTAGGAGGGATTTTAGAGATAGTTTGAGCTTTTATTTGAAATTTGTATTGTAATATAAATGAATGATCCATACTATTTTTTATTTGAGGTTGCTGGAGTTTGTATATTATATGTTTAGCATGCCATGCATTATGTGTAAATATTATGTTAAACTACTTTACGTTCAGCTCTAGATTTTCAAATTTTTGAACTCAACTTAACAATTTTAATAAATTCTAGAAAAATCTCCTAATGTCAAAATTTATATCTACATTTTAAGATATTAAGTTTTTCTTAAAACGTTGTAATTTTTGTTATATCTGTTGCGGTGGTTAAAACACTATTTTAGAAGTTTGATATTAAAATGGTTTCTTCACGAAAGTTGTTCCTAACATATTTTTATAGTTTTCTACCAAAAATAAAAAAATATTTATCACTGTTTGGTATGTCAAACATGATTTTAAAATTGTTGGGCAGAACCTATCTCCCTGAATAGGTTCAGTGTCACTTTCTTGAGAAGGTAAAATCTCACATTTTTATTGAGTATTTGAAAATATGTTCTTTATAGAAAAATTATGGAACTCTGAAATATAGCTTCTGTCCAACTTCATAACAAATGAAGTTGTTTTGATCCCTCAAATGAATTTTATTCTAATTGTTTTGGAATTTGAAAATTATAGAACCTGTTACTAGAATATAGGTTTAACCTACTTTGTTATGTGAGTCAAAACGCCTATTTTTATTGAGTTCTTCAACAAGTATTTTTCATGACAAATTTAGAGGACTTTATAATCTAACTCATATCCAAAATTTAGAATGTTTAGAGTTTATGTGATACACCAAAGGTATTTTTCTTTAACTAATGAACAACCTAGAATTTTATAGAATTTGTTTCTAGGCAGATTCGACCTTCTGTCTTGTGGGACTTAAATCTCCAATTTTCATTGACTTAACAAAAAGTGTTTTGCACAAAAGTTTTAGAGGACCCCTCGACTTAGCTTGTGCCCAAAAATTATGATTTTTAAATATGATTTGATATCCCAAAAGTATTTTATACTCTATTACTGAATCTAAACATTTGAAAAAAATGCTGAAAATGGTCCAAACTAACTATATTAAGCCTGTGTTTGGATTAGTTTTTTTTAAGTAATTTTTAGATTTTTGACTTTTTTTAATAAAAAAGTGGATGTCAAATCATGTAGAAAAAGTAAAAAAAAATCTAATAAGTCAAATTATTTGACTTTTTTTGACTTTTAAGCCAAAAGGCATAAAAATAAGTTAGCCCAAACACAAGCTGATTTGTTAAATAAAATTATGAAAGTATGAACACGGTTGACATGGGTTAATCAATTATAACTTATACGTATGATCCTACGTGAATGAGAGTGTGCCTAAATTGAGTCTTTCAATTTAAAATTCATATCGTATAATGCCATGGGGATGAGAGCATGCATAGTATGATTATGTAAATAAGCATTATAGTTGTTCCTTTTGGTATCACATGATGTTGTACCATTTTCATTGTCACTATCATTTTGGGTGTATGCTTTATCAATGTCAGTTGTACTTTTGAGTCATAATTGTTATATTGGGCTAAGTACATATTGAACCGTGTTATGTCTTGAATTGTGTTACATCTTGAGCCGTAATATGTCTTGAGCCATGCTTTTGAAATATATTGCGTATGAGAACATAATATACGGGAATGTAATGGTGCCATTCTTGACTGTTTGGGTGCGTCCATTTGAAATTCTCGATTTGTTACCCCGAACTTTGGATTGACGCTTAGCGAGGGTATCCCTGATTCTTAAGATGGGTACTTTAGAACTTAACCTGATTCGGCCTAGACCCCAAGCCGTTGTGATTTGAATAAAACAGTTGCGAATAAAACTAGGTGATGTGGTTATTATTTCACAACAAGGAGCAATTGTGATGGCCTTAGTGTTCAAATTGCCAATAAAGTCAAGCTCTTTGAATTTTCCAATGTTGAGTCTGTTTGCTTGATTCTTGTGATTGGGTGTCGGGTTGGTCACATGCATATCATATGTCATTATCATATCTACAAATTTTTTTATTAATGTCTATAAATTGCTATTATGCTATGTGATTATATGAAATTTTGTTCAGGAATAATGGTTGAAATAGTTTATTATTTGGGTAAAGCTTGGTAAGGTTTCTAAACTTTTCTTCTAAACTTCGGCTCATGGTGTTGATGCCATAGGCGAGGATGAGGAGTTTGCTGAACTGGAAGAGTTATTAGAATATCAAGACTTTAGATCTACTAGGCAATAATTAAAATTTTAAACTCATTGTTCCCATTTTCTTAAGTTGTAATAGTTGGTTCATTTCTCTTTTTGTATCAAACTTTGACGATTTTTGTCGGAGGACTGTATTTATAACTTTTGTGGTAATTATCAAGGATAATCTAATGATTATTATGTACTATTTATGTATTAATTATAATTTGACTCATTAGCATAACCCTATTAATGTATATATATGTCATAATATTTTCGAGATTCAAGGCGTTACAAATACAGATGTAAGGAAAGACGGAAAAATATTAGAGGCACCAGAGGGACCTTTAAGCGAGAAAATAATATTTGTTTTAGAGTTCGAGTTTTGAATGTCGAATGTTTAAAAATTTTTGGTCTCAAATTTGTAATCTCTACAAATTATAGTGAATTCTTTTTCTCATCCTAGACGCAGGTAAATTATGCCGATCTATGTAAAATTTTACATAATTTTCTCTTTAAATGTGTATAGTTGTGATTTGGATTTCGCTCAATTGAAAGGTGTTTAAATTCCAACATTCTCACCTATATTTACCCCATCTTATTCCTTCTAACCTCCACGTTGACTCATGCATCGGATAAAGTAGGGTTTTAGATGGATACAAAGCAATGTACTTTTGTAGATATAATCCACTTTTGAATTTGTTTATCTAGTTCTTGTTAAAAAAAAATCAAACGCCTAATATGTTCCACTGGATAACAAAGCCTATTCAGGTGGCGTATTTGGAAAAATTACTAAAGTTAGTTTTTAGTTTCTTACTACTAATTTTAGTTATAAGTTATTAGATTTTTTAAATACTTATAATTTTTGCTATAACTTATAATTATTTTTTTTAATTTTAATTATAAGTTATAATATTTACCAAATACTCACAACTTTTATTATAAGTTACAATATATAAGTTACTAGTTTCAGCGATACCCAACACTACCTAGATATATCTAGTAGTCAAGTGGGTTTTAAGTGAACTTAATCCAATAGTATAGAATAATTACACGTAACAAACAATTCTATATAATTTTTTTACAAAAAAAATTAAAATTTGTTGATAAAAAGCATAATCAAACACAGATATTTTATTGAAAATTATTTTTAGCTTTTAATTTATAACTTAAAAGCTATGGTTGATTAGGGGAATGGTTTATAACTTAAAAGCTATGGTTGATTAGGGGAATTAAAGAGATGAGATTATATTACTAACTAGGTGCGACCATAAGAGGTTGTTTGTTGGATAAAGAAAAATGAATTAACAATTCTATTGGATTAGTAACGAGGAAAATGGAGTGGTATTAGCTTTTAGGTATTATTGAATTAGATTTAAAATTACAATTATACCCTTTTATGCATTTGTTAGGGAAAAAAATCCACGTTCATGACTACAAACACAATTTTTTTTAATAAAAAAGATTCACACATTTTTTAGAATGTTTTAACAAATAATTAAAAAAAAATATCAAAAGTATATGAATTTATGACAAAAAAGATAAAATAAAGTTACAATATTTTTAAATATTTAAAAAGTGCATAATTGTTTTAAAAACATTATATGAAAAGAGAAAAGAAAAAGATAAACATGACCACTTTCTAAAACAAACAATGTATAGGATTTATTTCTCACTGCTAACTACATCGCATTATCAATTTTGATAAAAATTCTACGTCGTTACTAATTCTAAACCCATGTTTAATATAGCTTAAGAGCATTTTACTTTGGTAACAAAATAAATTAAGCTTTTAAGCTATACTATTTAACGTATAAAAAAGTCAACCAACTTTTCTCCTAAGATAGAAAAAATCTATTCACATCTCGAACATCAACTTTTTTAAAACGAAATAAATATAATATTCTTAATTAAAAATTAATTAGTTTTACTCAGAAAGATAAAAAAAATGGTGCTAACATCACAAATACTATAATTTAAAAGAAAAAAATAAAAACGTATTAGACACTTTAATAATAATAATAATAAAAACAATGATACTACTATAAAAAATTATTCCAAATAATTTAATTTTTTTCTCTCTTTTTTTAAAAAAATTAAACATCTTAAAAGTTGAGCTTTTTAGAGATCCCATGACTAAATTTATGTCTCATAATTGGAAACTAGCCTAAAAGCTAACTTTTTTGTTTTTTTTTTATAGCCTAAAAGTTAAATTGCACTCAAAGTAAATTGTTTGATGTAGGGTTCATTTAAAAATAATTAATATGGAGAGATGAAATATGCAAAATAATCAGAAACACAGAATATAGAGAGATGGTGGTTGGGTGAAGAACAAGGCTAATCGAGTTTGGAGCATCTGGCAGTATAAACACGTATATGATCGTCTAAATCAGAATATGAATTCTATCCTCTCAGAGCACGGTCATCTCTCCTATTTATAACCATCTGATGGAGCCATTAGGATTAGAACAGGACTCTAAGAGATATAATTGAATCAGGAGAGGTAATCTCTGGGATCCAGAGATAAGATTCGCAGATTAACCATTTTTCGGAGAATCAGTATTCTACTTCAACTCAATTAGGTTGGCCATCGGGCACTTTGTGGATACCTGACCCACTCGGGTTGAGTACCCGACCCACTTGGGTCGAGTGATGCAAAGGTCACTCGAGTGACTCGAGTGGGTGAATCCCATGGCTTAGGAAGTCCTTTTCTTAGCCACCATGCCACATGCTTCCAACGTCCTGTGTAGGATTGTACAGCTATTGTCTTCATTGTCTCTGAGACAGTCTTTTGATTCTCAAAAGAATCAATGCTGATATAGTTTGTGCTATATATGTTTTTGCCTTGTTCAGTCTGTGTTAAATCACATAGTCTGTGCTATGTCATCATAATTAGGTAGTCAGACCTACACTCACACTCTGTGCTGTCTTTATGGTATGTGCTATGGCAATATAAATAGGTAATATGAATTACTGTTATAGTCTGTGCTATGCTTCACAGTCTGTGCTGTAAAATATCTTCGTAATTAGTCAGGGCTACGCTTCATAATCTGTGCTATGGAATATTATGCATTTTCTATGTAACGAGTAACAATAATGGATACTCGAGCTACTAGGATCCCAGTGGCTCGAGTCCCCATAACCTGAAAACGTAAATTCATATCTTGTATATCACGTAGCTCTAGATGAGCATATCCCTTATCCGTTCTTCCAACGGTCAAGCTTAGTTGTCCAATAGCCGAGCTACTAGAACTTCATACGTTTGAATAACCAGTAGCTCGAATAGACTAAACTTTTTTCCTTGGTAGTGAATTTCATTAGGTCGAGTGCATTGATCTATTCGAGATTTTGGTGATGTTCGAGTTATTCATGCCTCGAGTTGGTCAGATTTCAATGGGTTGAGTCAGTCGCCTTTTCCAATCGTGCCATTCGAACCTCATAACTACCTTATTTGTGTATTCTTCAATCAATTTGGGATAACCGGGCCACTGATGTTGTAGTCAACTAACAGAGCTACTAGGGATGCCAATAGCTCGAATCCTCTTTGGCTCATTTTAAGCCCCAATATCTCTTCCTATATGTGTTTCAGTCGACGAATTATCTAACCTCAAACCCATAACTCTATTATTGGAAGGATGGGTAACCATGTTAGGCACTCGAGCTACTAGGAATTCCATAGGCTCGGGTTCTAGTAACTTGAACCTGGTAGTTTGTGTATCTCCGGCTCAGTGTATTTCCCTTCTATTTATTTGATAACTCATTCTGCGATATCCACTCCAAATCGATGGGAGCCCTTGGCTTAGCAGTTCGAGCATGGATTCACTCAAATTTATTATTTCTTGGTAATTTGTTTCAACCATCTACATTTTGCCCCCTACACGTGCGTGAGTAACCTGATCAATCGTTAGCGCGTGTTTCACGTGCTTAACTCAGGCGTGTGTAGTTCATTGCCAGTCATAGCACCATTTTGGCTTCTAACGGAGGTGCCATTAATTATTCGAGACCTTTAGGTTTTCACGCCTACCCTTTAAACATTAAAGCAGTCCCAGTTCATTCCTTACCATCTTCCTGTCGCTTTTGAATCCTCTTCTTTCCAGTACCTCCAATGTTTTCGATGCCTTCTCGTATTCCTCGCTCATCCTCCTCTGCCAACATTGGTGATCGTGGGGCCCATCTTGAGGCTCGTTCTGTGCCACCTCAGATGGAGTGGCGTCTTGACCCTTACTTTGGTGGAAAGGGCGATCCCTTCTGGCGGGCCGTGGAGAGGCTCGCACCAACGACTCCCATTACTTCTCACCCTTTGTTGTTGATACCTAAGGTCGACTCCGCAGAGGTAGAGATGATTACGTTGTCTTCAGTAGTCTAATTTCAGATCGAGCAAGGGGACTTTCCCCATTCATCCTTCAGTTCAAAACACCTTTGAGTCCTCCTCACGGTTTGTTCGAGTGGGTAGATTATATGATCAATGATGACACTTTTCATGACCTCTTGGACCGGGCGAACATACTTCATGCCGTCATTAGCTCTCAAACTCTTCATCTTCACCGAAGCACTAGTAGCTTAGAGGCCCTCATATCTCATTAGAGTGTGGATTCCCACACCTTTGTTGCCCCCTGGGGCAAGTGGGGGCCCATGCTCGAGGACGTCTTTATCTTGTTGCATCTTTCCATAAAAGGTCGCGCTACTTTTGATCCGGAGCACCTATTTGAGGCTGACGCCATTGCTGTAGCCGAACTTCGGGCCTGTCTCACCCGTTCTGCGAGTTTTGGCAGTTATTTTGATGACAACGGTGCGCCACTCCCTTCTCGTTGCTCCAGTACCAAATCCACATACACCTCATGGATCCGCTTCTTCTTCAAGGACATTCTGCAAAAGCACGTTGGGGGCAACAGGGTAGAGTTCTTCAGTGAAGGTTTCAGGCATGGACTTTTCTTTCCGCCCTTCATAGCTCTGTTCCTTTATATATTTGTTAACCCTAGGGCTCTTTTGGACACTGTCAGCCCTCTAGTTTCCCCCTTATACGTGTAGTTAGCTAGGGGTGAGGAAGTTCATCTTGCTCCACTGTTCCTGGGTACCTTGTACCACCGCCTCGACATTATGAGGCTGGGATGGAGCGCTTTGTGGGCCATTATGACATTGCGACGTTTGTTGCTGCTACCTTCTTATAGGTGGTTTTATACGAGCACTTCCTGGAATTTGCACCTTAAGCCCGTATTCTTCCAAGTTCGAAGAGGATCCAGGTCGCTGGCCTTGATGGTCGAGTTATAACGCAGGAAGTTGATTGCTCAAGCGCTCTGATACTCAGATGGGATGGTTTGAGCATTTCTAAGAGCATCACCATTTTTTTGTACAACTCAAGCCACTTCATTGCTCGTCCTTATACTACTTCGCGGCGTGGAGTGATCGCGCCCAACATTTACTTTGATTCTCCTCAAATTCTTCAGCTGGAGGAGGCTACGTCCGTTCAATGTGTTTTCCTGACTATCATCTCAATGCTGTTCCCAGGATATTTACCTTACCTTACCGAAGATGGTACAGGCTTGACCTTCTACCATTGAGATCGGGTATCCCGCCAATTTGGCTTCAACCAGGGGATACCCTCTCATCCTTTCAGAGCCCGCTCCTTCTTCAGCAGTTTCGAGCCATTCATGAGTGGGGCTTTAGACTTGTCATTGGTCGTCCCTGAACCCGAGATGCCCTCTCGGGGGAGTATTGGGCATGCTGCCCCTGCTCATATATCTTATTGGAGAAATAATCTAGATTCATTTGCTTATTTTCGAGGTACCGATCCCATAGTAGCCACTACCGTACCTTTGCTCAAGTGGATGACCTCGTGTCGTATTCTTATCAAGAGGGGCTCGAGGGGAACACGTAGCCGCTATGCTATTTTGGCTGCAGAGGATGGTATTACCCCTCCTACAGGTGTTATAGCAGCTCAGCCACTACGCATTTTAGAAGGAAGGGTAACCAAATCAATGGTGCAAGCAGCTAGGCGTACTAAGATTGCTGCAATAGACATTGCTAACCCTAGCTCCGTAGTTCCCACCAATGAACTAGCTATTCTTTCTGACTCTGGTCCCCCTTCAAAGCGCCTTTGCAGGGGATGTACTCTTTTCTCCTTCCTTTTTCTCTTTTTTTTTTCTTGAATTTATTTTTATATAGATACCTTCTTTTTTTTTTACCAGGGATTGCCCAGGCCTTCTCATCTTCCACCCTCCCCATCTGACTCACCAAGCCAGAGTAGTGAATCAAAGGATGATGTTCCTCTTGCTCAGCTCACTCAAAGAAGAAAAAATGTTGTTCTAGTAGTGGAAGTGATCGAGCCAAAATTTGGTACGGTTGATGCTTCGGGTAGTGGCAGTTACCCTAGGCTCTTGTCTCCTCATCATGCAGAGGCTCCCCCTCTCCCCGCTTCGGGATTCGATACTTTAGTGGATGAGGTTGCCAATAGGATGGGTGTGCAGCTCAAGACTGACGCTGAAGTTGAGCATGTTGCTTGCATGTCCCCACTTACCCCACTGAACTCACTTCTTCATTTTCAAGTTTCTGAGGCCGACGAATCCCATACTGGGGGGTGTCTACGAGGTGCTCGAGTACAGAGGAGCTCAACCTGGATGAGGGAGAACTCGATCCCACGGCCGTGGAGTCTAGGCAAGGCCTCCAGGCGGTTGTCGATGCCATCATGTTGCCTTTGCAGGACCGTGTGGAGGATCCTTCTGCTCAAGAAGAAAAGCCCAACACCTTCTTTAGTTGTAAAGTTGACATGGTGGATCTGCAAGTACTGAAAGCCATTCAAACCAATTACCAACAACCTTCACTCATATTTGCCTGAGGGGTCCTGTGCTGCCAAGAGCGAACTTACGTGCTCTTAGTTCTTTGGTCTGGCAACTATCTGAATACAGCATTAGAGAGTTGGACCGAGCCACAGTGGAGGTTTCCTTGCTCGGGATAGGAGATTTAGAGAATGCAAAGTTAGACCTCTCCTGGTTGCATAGTAGGTTAGAGGCTGCCCAGAATCTCTTGATGCGCTCGGAATCTCTAGCTCGAGTTTAGGAAAGGGAGATTATTCTTGACTTGGTTGCTCACCGTGTTTCAGACCACCCTGGCAGTCGTAGAGGCAGAGTTTGCACATGCTCGGAGGGAACTGGACGCGAAGTTTGCTCGAGTGCCTCTTCCTGATTTGAGTGACTCTATGGTGTTAGATTTGGATGATAAGGTTATACAGGTCTTGTGTAAACCTTTGTTAAAAAAAAATTTCTTCTTTTTGAGTACTTATATGAATGAAAGGAAAAGAATAGAACTTTATTACTTCATCAACCACATCGCTCTATGCATAGTGTCTTTTTATAAACTTAACATTAATGGGTTCAGTTCTAAAACCGCCACTAATCCTAACCAACTTATAATATCCACTGGTGTTGTCCTGTGTTACTTTGTACTGCCCTTCCCATTTAAGGGAGAACTTAGGCACAAGCAATCCTCTCATGATAGGATCGACTAGCTTCCAGACCAAGTCCCCTTCCCTGAACTCTCTTTTCTGCACTTTCTTGTTATATGCCCTTGCCCTTGTCTGTTGAGTTTTTTTTTTAACTTTTCTCTCGCTTTGCCTCTCTTTTCTTCAATTTCTTCTAAATCCACCAGTTGGTGGTGAGGGCTCCATCCTATGGCCAGGGTCATTCTGGCTAAAGGTACTGCCAACTCGAACGGCTATACCGCCTCCGACTCATAAACCAATGAGTAGGGCAAGGCCGAGGTAGAAGGCCTTTGTGTAGCTCGGTAGGCCCACAACACTGTTGGTAAGTAGGTGATTTAGCCATGCATTTTCATTTTCATCCATCATTTTTCTTAGTACTCTGATCAAGGTCTTGTTTGTCGCTTCTTCTTGCCCATTCCCTTTAGGGTAGTATGGTGATGACTATGGTGCTTTATTTGATAAGGGTCAAGTAATTGCTAAACTTATTTGTTCACAAAGGGTGCACCATTGTTTGATAGAATGAGTCGAGGGATCCCGAACCTGCATATAATGTGTTCCCTAATGAAATTAGCTACTAAATCTGCTACTGCTATTTTCATCGGTATTGCTTCGATTCACTTGGTGAATACTTTCGTCGCTGCCAATATCCATTGATGCCCTTTTTTTCTAAGGGTGTATCGGCTCAATAAGGTCTATTTCCCACGTGTGGAATGGCCAGGGAGTCTTTAGGCTGTGTAAGTTAATTGTTGGGACATGTATCATGTCCCTGTGTTTCTAACAAGCCTAACATTTTCTGACATATTTTCTCGTATCTTCTTTCATAGTTGGCCAATAGTACCCTAGATGTAATAGTTGCTCGTATAGTCGAGTTCTCCGCTGGTGTTTTCCTTGATGGGTGGCTTCTAATAACTGGTCTACCTCTCCATGTGCTATACACCGTAATGGGTCCCATTCCACACTCCTTCAAAATAGCTGATTTTGCTTAACAAAGAATCTTACTGAATGTTTTTTAATCCGAGCTGTTGTTATTGGATCTGATGAAAGTATTCCTTATCACAAGTACTCCACATACGGAGTTCTCCAATAAGTTATAACCTCGTTGAGTGCACACTCATCTCGAATGGTTACTGTTTGATAGTGTATACATTCCCCCTGTAGCATCTCTCGACATCTCCGACCAATAGTATCCATACCTCTGTATTATTCGGTAGAGACTAATATCAGCTTCTCCGCACGTCTGCTCATGTATATGATGTAGCTTCAGCCTATATTCTTCTTGGTCTACGCACTAGGCTAGCAATCTTCCCACTGTTTGGTGGTAAAGCTCTCATTCGATTAGGGTAAACCGGGCTAATTTGGCAGTGGGCATGGTACCTTGGCCGGTTTGTAGCTGAGTAATAATAGAAGACCGCCAATCTTTTCCAGGTTAGTTTAGGTACAACCTGAGGAGGGTGGCAGGCTCAACCTTTCTTCTCACCGTAATAGTTATCGAGTCATCTGATAGCGGGAGTTTTTCCCCCAGCGTGGCTAGTGCATCGGGTAGCTGATTGGTTGACCTTGGTACATGCTCGAATATGACCTCCTTGAATTTTTCTAGTTGCTTATGTACCATCGTTCTGTATGTTGCTAAAGTAGCTTCTTTTAGTCTAAACTCTCCTGTTGACTGCTTCACCACTAAGCTCGAATCTCCCAAAATTTTTAATCGCCTAACCCCCATTCATTTTGCAACTAGAAATCCCATGATGAGTGCCTCATACTCGGCCTCGTTATTTGAACAGTTAAATTGTAGTTTGTAGGCTAGTTCGAACCTCCTGCTCGACTCCAGATGTGTGAGAACTGCTCCTACTCCTCATGTGCCCCCTACCACGGCCCCGTCAAACTGTAGGACCCACCGTTCATTTGTCCTTTCTATGAACACAATGCTGCATGCATCTCCTGGTAGTTCCTCATCGATTGGCTCAATGACTTGGTCGGGGACTTGTGCATGTAACTCGGCTAAGGCTTGACACATAATTGCCCTGGGACTATGCAAACGATATCAAACTCGGCCAAAGCCAACATCCACCAGGCTGCTCACCGAGTTAGCGCTGGCTTGCTAAGCAAGAACCTGACAGGATCACACTTGGTCACTACCTCGATCTAATGAGCTAGGAAATAGTGTCTCATTTCTTGTACCGTGAACACCAATGCCAAGCAGTGCCTTTCAAATGGGGTATACCTCTCCTCTGGTCCTGCCATCTTTCTGCTGATATAGTATACTGGCCACTCAACCCCCTCGACTTCTTGTACTAGTAGGGCTCCAATAGATTTTGTTGTGGACGTAAGATACAGTATGAGCGGCTTCCCAGGCTGCAAAACGATCATGGTTTGAGGATAGGTCAAAGCCTCCTTGACCTTGTCAAAAGCCCGTTGGTGTTTTTCTGTCCACTCGAACCTCGTATTTCCTCTGAGTAGCTCAGAAAAAGGGAAGGTTATCTCTGCTAATGCTGGAATGAAACGTCGTATGTAGGAATTTTTCTCAAAGAATCCTTTTAGTGATTTTTGAGACCAACAGGGAGGCATCCCCATTAAAGATTTGATTTTCTCACCATCTACCTCTATTCCATCTTGATGTACTAGAAATCCTAAAAACTTTCTTGCTGTCACTATGAATGCGCACTTACCCGGATTCATCCTCATCTTAAATTTTTTGTACCTTTTAAACATTGCCTCTAGGTCGGCTAGATGATCTTACTGCTTTCTTGATTTTACTACCAGGTCGTCTACATAGTTCTCGATTGTATGGTGTAACATATCATGGAATACCGTCACTATAGTCCGCTAATATGTTACGTTAGCATTCTTCAATCCAAATGGCATGACAGTATAGTAAAAATTATCCATGGGTGTACAAAATGCTGTTGTCTATGCGTTGCTTGGTGCCATCCTAATCTGATTGTAACAATTGATACATTGGTATGTATCAATGTGTGAGAGGGGAAACTCGTCCTTTGGACATGCTTTGTTCAAGTCTCTAAAATCGACGCTTATTTAGATCTGTCCATTCTTTTTCTTCACCAGTACTATGTTTTCTAACCTGGTCGGGTACTGTATAGGCTTTATGAACCTAGCCTTCTGTAGCTTCTCAATTTTTTCCTTGATCTTTCCCTCTAGCTCGGGGTGATACTTCCGAGCTTGTTGCTTCAGTGGTAGAGTGTCTGGGAATACATCTAGGTGGTGGGTTACTAACTCTTCATCTAATTCAGGCATCTCCTCGTAGTTCTATGCGAACACATCAAAATACTGTCTAAATAGCCAAATTAGGTTTTGCTTGAACTCTGCATCAAATGTCTTGTTGACGTATACCAGTTTGGGAGACCGACTATCTGTGCCTAGGTTAATCTCCTATAATGGCTCCTGCTATGGATGAGGGCCATCTTGTATGCAATTAGGTGCTAGTTGCGGTAGGGTGATCTCAGCAGTGTTAGGGTTAGTTGCCTGAGAAGTGGTGACTAACCCTAAGCACTTTCACAAGTAATAGACTATCTTTCCTTCTTCTTTGACATTCACGAGTTTTGCTAGTGGTTCTTGTTTTGATTCCTTATTCCTGTTGGTCGAGCCTAGTTATGCTTTTCCCTTACTAGAGTTACTCCATTACGGTATCTTCACTCACCCTACTTTATCAATAATTGACTTTCTCTTTAACAACTCATTGATGAATATGTGTGAGACCCGGTTCCTTATTATTTTCATATGTATATTTCATGTGTTGTTTACCGCTTTGCCCGTCGTTTAGAACAGCATGTTTATGTATACGTGTTATGCATGCGGGGATGTGATTTCGTTTCTTTGTTTGGGCTTTTCCCAGCGTTGATCGCTCGAGCGGTGGGTGCGCGCTCGAGCGGATTGGTGGCAGAGTGGGTCGGTGAGGTGACCGCTCGAGTAGTGGTCGTCTTCTCGAGCGGTGGTGTGGTAGAGATGTATATCGGTAGGGGTCCGCTTGAGTGGTGCTCGTGCGCTCGAGTGGTGCTTGTGTGCTCGAGCGGTGGAGGCTTGGTGCAAAAATCTATAAAACCCACAAAAATATCTTTTGGTCACAAAAATATCTTTTTTCAAGCCTATCTCTTTCTCCACACTTTTTTCTCTCTACCTTTTCTCTAACTTCTCGGGGGCCCGGAGCTCAATTTTCAACGATCAGACAGCAGATCCTTAGTATCCTCGTGGTGGGCTACGCTTTCATCCAGATAGAATTTTGTTTTGACGAAGTTCCATTTTGCGCGTGGATTGAGGTTTCGAGTTTTTGACTCAACGAGGTAGAATCCTAGACTATGTTGTCTTTAAAGTGTGCTACATGCAATTACATGCTTTTTCACCAGTTAAAAATGCATGAAAAATCGATTTATATTTCGTTAAATTGGGTTTTGGGTTTAAAAGGCATTTTGTGTTGTTTTCAGTTGGATGGATTTGGGTTTTGAATGTTTCTTTCGAGGTTCTATGGTAGTTTTTGGCTTGTATATGTTCGAGGGTGTAAAAAGAGAGTTTGGAGGCTTCGATTTGGGTTTGAAAATGGAGATTTGATGTATAATGGTGAAGAGATTGGGATTTGGGGCTTGGAACTCAAAACAGGAAAAATCTGGGTTTTTCTCCGGTGCCTGCTCGCTCGAGCGCCCGAAGTTCGTTCGAGCAGACTAGCTGCATAGGGCCATTTTTGTTTGACCATATCTCCCTCATTCAGATTCGAAATTGGGTCATTGTTGTACTCAAACTGAAGCTTCGGAAGTCTTCTTTCCAATGATACCAATCTCACAATAAAACTCTTTTTGTAGAAAAAGTTATGACTAAAGTAGTGAGGGTTTGTCAAACTTTCTTAATCGTTTTTCATCTGTTTTTGGCCAAATGCCATATTTTATGTTTAAACCTTGTTTGTTTGGGTAAAAAGCATGTTTTGCGCTTTTCTTTGTTTATTACATGATATGACTTGTGGGTGTTCATGATTTTTAAAAAGGTGATTTTGAAACCGAAGGATTTATGAAAATCGTGAGAAAAATATGTTTTTGAGGTTTGGAGCTAACTTTCGGGGTTGAGTTTCAGTTTTTAAATATTTTGAAATGTTTTACTTGATCTCCACGTTGATGGATAGATCTTTATACATGTTGATGTATAATCGTGAAAATATTTTCGTAATTGAGTTACGATGGATTTTTAAATGATTTCTATAGAAGTACCGTGATAGTGGGTGTATTGAGTTGGGCTTCTATTGCTCATCGGTAGAAGTTCAAAAACGTACGCATAGTAGGTTCGCTATGGTCCTTCGATTAATCCCCGCAAATGTGGTTTGCATGCTTCTTCCATCGGTCACAAAAATTCGTAAAGAGCCGGTTGCCCCCATGAGTGGTTCATTGTTGTGACCCTGTATAGAACTTGTCATTACCTAGCAGGTCTTAAGTAGTTTAGGACTAGGGTAATGGGCAGGAGTCTATAGTGGTTACCTTTGTTCTAGTGTGTGGCAGAGTCGATACATAGGATTCGTTTTTTCTTATTTTTCTCGGCTGGGTGGCCCGAGTGGAGAGCACTATTTTACTACTATTTTTCCTTAACTGTGGCATGTTATTTGCACTGTTGGCAATACATGGTTTTATACATGGTTTTAAGGTTGAAAACATGGGGTTTATGAAATGAAACTATTTTTGAGACACATGTTAGTCTGATGGAAAACTTGTGGTTCTCAGGATGAAAAACTTTTTTGGCTCCTGTGAGTGAGCCAGCTTGTACTATAATTGCATATCATGGTTTATGACTTTATAGTTTTTTTCTATTGGGCTTCGGCTTACGGTGTGAAATTTTGTGCTAACCTTTTTCAGGCATAGGTGAACATGAGAAGTTGACCTAGATGCCCGTGGTGGCAGAAGTTTTGCTGTAGTTTTCCTTTGTTTTGAGACATGTAATTTTACATGCGATGCCTATTTTCTGAAGGCCAGTTTTGTACGCCTTGAGACGATATACGTATGCATGTGTGGAACTGTATGTTTACTATTTGTGAGAGATGAACCTTGGGAACTCTTTTATCCAAATGCAATATTTTTGAGTTGATGATTTTCCAACTAAAGATATTTTGGCCGAATGGATGTTCCAGTCCCAGATATTGGGGATGCTAACGCTCCCCAAGGACCAGTTGATGGGGTAGATCTATTATGTGAGATGATATGCTCTATCCAGTAACTGGCAGAGGCTGCTAGGGGAAGGCAGAGCGTACCCGAACTAAGAACGACGGTCGCAATACGCGAGTTTTGCCGTCTGGACCCTCCTACCTTTTTTGAGGATCCCAACCCTACAGTAGCTACAAAATGGCTAGAGTTGGTTACCAGGATTTTGGACACGCTTTAGATAAAGGAAGATGATCCAAGGGTTACTTTTGCTGCCTTCCAGTTGAGGGGGAGTGCCCACATGTGGTGGAAGTTTTCCAGGACTACAGTGGGAGGCACTGGGAGGCGTTTATGAAGACGTTTCTGGAGAAGTTTTTCCTGCGACTTTGCGAGATTATTATAGAGAGGACTTTCTTTTTCTTATTCAGGGGACGATGATAGTAGTCGAGTATGAGGCCGAGTTTACTAGCCTATCTCAGTTCGCACAGGAGATTGTACCTACTGATGAGTTCCGTGCAAAGAGGTTCGAAAAGGGCTTGAGGCCTGCTATTAGAGATAGAGTGGCGGCATTCTAGATGCAGGTCTTTACAAAGTTAGTAGAGACAGCCATGAAAGTGGAAGACGCCCTGAACGAGACGCGCAAAGACAAAGATAATAGGAGCCAGCAGGACGGGGGACATGCACAGTCCCGAGGATGCAAGGACTAGCGCCAACGGATGTCTGGTCCGAGTTCTTATCCAGTGGGACTGTATTAATCGCAATCTTCTGCACCCATACCTCCCGTAGTCTCAACGGGAAGGTCAGATCAGAGATGGCTTATCTGTCATAGATGCAAATGGCCAGGGCATCGTGCAGTAGAATACCGGAGTCCAGTGCCTGTTCAGGCACAATCACAGTCGCAGTCACAGGCACAATGGAGGGAGTCAGTAGTATGTTTTGAGTGCGGCCAGCCTAGGCATATCCGTAGGAACTTCCCCAAGGGAGAGAGTATGCGGGGTGCAGCGGGAGCACTTGTTACTCCATCTGCCCAGGGATGGCAGACGTATCAACAGCCTAGAGCTCAGACATCTTAATTTGAAAAAGACGGTGCTTCTGTATAGTTGGGGAGACAGTCGACATTTTAGGGCCACAATGGGCAGGCTAGAGCATCGCAGGGCAGGGCATATGCCCTTGTTGATCCTAGTTCCTCCGCAACACCGGTCGTGCTCGACACTGCTGCTACCACGTCCATAATCAAAGGTACTATCCTAATATATATAGATCATGGGCCAGTATCCTTATTGACACGGAAGCATCACATTTGTTTATTTCCTCTGCTTTTGCATCTGCATTGGGGTTACAAATAGACTTGTTGGGTAGTACATTGAGCATAGAGACCCCGGTCTGTGGGAGTGTGACGTTGAGTCGTGTTTATAGATCCTACGTGTTAAAAGTCATCGGTCGTTGTTTAGAGTTTGACTTTGTCATTCTAGCCATGACCACATTCGATGTCAACCTAGGGATGGACTGGCTGACCACCTATCGTGCCTTTATCGATTGCGATCGACGGAGGGTTACGATTTGTACACCGAAGGGTGATTGCTTTTGTTTTGTGGGTGATTGGGATCAGGGTTTGGTTTCTATGCCTGGTGTGGCTCAGGCTCGAGGGAATTTAGGTTTCCTCTTCTCTGCTCTCTTGTTGAATGAGGTAGTTAAGGTTCGAGGAGAGTTACCCGCAGTGGTTTGTGACTATTCAGATGTCTTTCCTGACGACCTATTTGAGTTACTGCCTAGTCACGAGATAGAGTTCTCTATTGATCTGGTCCTAGGAGCTGCTCCCATTTCTATCCCATCTTACCGCTTTGCATCAGCTGAGTTGAGAGAACTTAAGGTACAGCTTCAGAAGATACTTGAGAAAGAGTTTGTGGGTCCGATTATGTCACCATGGGGAGCTCCAGCTCTCTTTGCTAAGAAGAAGGATGGGTCCTTGCGCTTATGTATTGATTACCAGAAGCTAAATCTGGTGACAGTGAAGAACAAGTATCCTATGCCGAGGATTGATAATTTGTTTGACCTGTTGAAGGGGTCGAGTTGCTTCTCGAAGATTGACTTGAGGTTAGGGTATCATTAGCTGAGAATTAGGGACGTGGACATAGCGAAGACTGCCTTTCGGACTCGTTATGGTCACTATAAGTTTTTGGTTATGCCGTTTGGTCTGACGAACGCCCCAGCAACGTTTATGGGTTTGATGAATTGCATATTTCACCAGTATCTGGATAACTTTGTGGTGGTGTTTGTGGATGATATCCTCATTTATTCATTCACAAGGGAGGCGCATGAGGAGCACCTACGTATCATTTTACAAATTCTAAGAGAGCATCGTTTGTATGTAAAGTTTGAGAAGTGCGTGTTTTGGATGTCAGAAGTGAGATTTCTTGGACACGTGGTGTCAACAAACGGTGTAGCAGTGGATTCTTCAAAGACAGATGCAGTGATGGGTTGGGAACGACCGAAGAATGTCTTTGAGATCCGTAGTTTTTTGGGTTTGGCAGGCTATTATCGGCGGTTCGTGAAGGATTTTGCTGGACTTGCCACGTCAATGACGCGTCTTACACGAAAGAGAGTTGTGTTTGTTTGGGGTGAGTTCTGTGAGTCGGCATTCCAGGAATTAAAGAAGAGGTTGATGAGTGCACCAGTGATGATTATTCTAGAATAAGGTTTGGGATATACAGTGTACTGCGATGTATCACACGACGGTTTGGGCTGTGTTCTAATACAAGGAGGTAAGGTACAACCTATGGTTCTCGACAGCTGAAGATATATGAGAAGAACTATCCCACGCATGACTTGGAGTTGGAAGCCATGGTCTTTGCCTTGAAAACATGGCGTCACTATTTTTATGGGGAGCATTTTGAGATTTTCTCTGATCACAAGAGCTTAAAATACTTATTTTTGCAGAAAGACCTGAACTTGCGCCAGCGATGATGGATGGAGTTGTTGGAAGATTATGATTTTGACTCGCAGTACCATCCAGGGAAGGCCAATGTTGTGGTTGACGCTCTCAGTAGGAGATTTCATGGTTCGTGTGGCTATACACGAGTGGGACATACTTGGAGAGATTGGAGAGTTTGATCTGTGTCTCGGGGAGACATTGATGGGTGCCACCTTATTTTTTGTAGTTTCATGACCTGCGTTAGTTGCATGTGTGCTAGAGGTCCAGTAGACGGATCAGGAGGCTCAGATGATACGGGATCGTGTTACTAGTGGAGAGGACACAACGGGATGGATTATGAGTCCAGATCAGAGTCTGAGATTGGCTGGGAGGTTGTTTGTACCAGAGTCATGCCGTGCTGATATATTACATGATTGTCATCATTCTCGCCTTGCAGTGCATCTTGGAGGCACAAAAATGTGTCATTATCTACGCCGCCAGTTCTGGTGGATGGGAATGAAGAGAGATGTACTTCAATTTGTTTCTCGGTTCCTTACTTGTCAGCAGATAAAGGCGGACCATCAAAGGCCAGCAGGATTGTTACAGCCATTGCCGATATCAGAGTAGAACTGGGAGAATATTACGATGGAGTTCGTGACGGGACTTCCTAGATCACCTAAAGGGCACGACGCTATTTTGGTGGTGGTTGATAGGTTGATGAAGTCTGCACACTTTCTCCCTATCCGTGTGAAGGATCTGGTGGACAGACTGAGTAGGTTGTACGTCAGAGAAATAGTCCGGTTGCATGGAGTGCCCGTATCATTGTTTCTGACCAAAACTCGTGCTTCACATCGCGATTTTGGAAGAGTCTACAGGAGGCTTTGGGGATGAGCTTGATGTTCAGCATTGCCTTTCACCCCCAGACGGATGGTCAGTCTGAGAGGATCATACAAATTCTGGAGGATATGTTGAGGGCCTGTGTACTTACTTTTTGGGGTTCTTGGGAAGTTCATCTACCATTAGAAGAATTTGCATATAAGAACAGTTATCAGTCCAGCATTGGATGACACCTTTTGAGGCTTTGTATGGAAGACCGTGTAGATCACCCGTATGTTGGACAGATGTGGGAGAGACCACAGTCTTGGGACCTGACTTGGTGCGGGAAACGACTGAGAATATTGTCGGGATTTGCTAATGCCTAGTGACAACTCAGAGTCGTTAGAAGAGTTATGCTGATTAGAGGAGGAGACCTTTAGAGTTTGCAGTGGGGGATCATGTGTTTATGAAGTTCTCACCACGCAGCGGAAAGCTATCAATGCGCTTTATAGGACCTTTTGAAATCCTGGAATGGATTGGAGAGGTAGCATACCGTTTGGCTTTGCCACCTCAGTTGGCATTAGTGCATAACGTATTTTGGGTTTCCATGCTTCGGAGGTATGAGCCTGACCCTTCACATGTTCTGGATTGGGCTGAGTTGCGGGTTGATGAGGATGTCACGTACGAGGAGCGCCCAATTAAGATTCTGACACGAAGGAGCAAGTGTTGAGAGGAAAGACCATTGCTTATGTCAAGGTCCTATGGCTTCATCACACGGTTGAGGAAGCGACGTGGGAGCTTGAGTCTGGGGTTCGTGCTAGATACCCGGAGTTGTTTACCTTGTGATCTTGTAGTGAATTTCGGGGGTAAAATTCTTTAAGGGGGGAGAGTTGTGGACCCGGTTCTTTTTTATTTTCATATGTATATTTCATGTGTTGTTTACCTCTTTGCTCGTTGTTTAGAACAACATGTTTATGCATACGTGTTATGCATGTGGGGTTGTGGTTTTGTTTCTTTGTTTGGGCTTTTCCCAGCGTTGACCGCTTGAGCAGTGGGTGTGCACTCGAGCGGGTTGGTGGCAGGGAGTGGGTTGGTGTGGTGACTGCTCGAGTGGTAGTCGTCTGCTTGAGCGGTGGTGTGGAAGAGATGTATGTCGGTAGGGGTCCACTCGAGCGGTGCTTGTGCGCTCGAGCAGTGGAGGCCTGGCGCAAAAAGCTATAAAATCCACAAAAATATCTTTTGGTCACAAAAATATGTTTTTCAAGCCATCTCTTTCTCCACACGTTTTTCTCTCTGCCTTCTCTTTAACTTCTCAGGGGCTCGGGGCTCGGTTCTCAACGATTAGACAGCGGATCCTTAGTATCCTTGTGGTGGGCTACGCTTTCATCTAGACAGAATTTTGTTTTGACGAAGTTTGATTTTGCACGTAGATCGAGACGTCTAATTTTTAACTCAACGAGATAGGATTTTAGACTATGTCGTCTTTAAAGGGTGCTACGTGCAATTATATGCTTTTTCACATGTTAAAAATGCATGAAAAACCAATTTATGTTTCGTTAAACTGGGTTTTGGGTTTAAACGGCGTTTTGTGTTGTTTTTGGTTGGATGGATTTGGGTTTGGAATGTTTCTTTCGAGGTTCCGTGGTAGTTTTTGGCTTGTATATGTTTGAGGGTGTACAAAGAGAGTTTGGAGGCTTCAATTTGGGTTTGAAAATGGTGATTTGATGTATAATGGTGAAGAGATTGGGCTTGGGGCTTGGTGCGAAAATCTATAAAACCCACAAAAATATCTTTTGGTCACAAAAATATCTTTTTCAAGCCTATCTCTTTCTCCACACTTTTTTCTCTCTACTTTCTCTCTAACTTCTCGGGGGCCCGGAGTTCAATTTTCAACGATCAGACAGCAGATCCTTAGTATTCTCGTGGTGGGCTACGCTTTCATTCAGATAGAATTTTGTTTCGACGAAGTTCCATTTTGCACGTGGATTGAGGTTTCGAGTTTTTGACTCAACGAGGTAGAATCCTAGACTATATTGTCTTTAAAGTGTGCTACATGCAATTACATGCTTTTTCACCAGTTAAAAATGCATGAAAAATCGATTTATGTTTCGTTAAATTGGGTTTTGGGTTTAAAAGGCATTTTGTGTTGTTTTTAGTTGGAAGGATTTGGGTTTTGAAGGTTTCTTTCGAGGTTCTATGGTAGTTTTTGGCTTGTATATGTTCGAGAGTTTAAAAAGAGAGTTTGGAGGCTTCGATTTGGGTTTGAAAATGGAGATTTGATGTATAATGGTGAAGAGATTGGGATTTGGGGCTTGGAACTCAAAACAGGAAAAATCTAGATTTTTCTCGGGTGCCTGCTCGCTCGAGCGCCCGAAGTCCCCTCGAGCGGACTAGCTGTGAAGGGCCATTTTTGTTTGACCATATCTCCCTCATTCGGATTCAGAATTGGGTCATTGTTGTACTCAAACTGAAGCGTCGGAAGTCTTCTTTCCAATGATACCAATCTCATAATAAAAATCTTATTGTAAAAAAAGTTATGACCAAAATAGTGAGGGTGTGTCAAACTTTCTTAACCAATTTTCATCCATTTTGGCCAAATGCCATATTTTATGTTTAAATCTTGTTTGTTTGGGTAAAAAGCATATTTTTCTCTTTTCTTTGTTTATTACATGATATGACTTGTGGGTGTTCATGGTTTTTAAGAAGGTGGTTTTGAAATTGGAGGATTTATGAAAATCGTGTGAAAAATGTGTTTTGGAGGTTTGGAGCTAACCCTCAGGGTTGAGTCTCAGCTTTTAAACGTTTTGAGGGAAACGATGAAATATTTTGAAATATTTTACTTGATCACCACGTTGATGGATAGATTTTTATACATGTTGATGTATAATCGTGAAAATATTTTCGTAGTTGAGGTACAGCGGATTTTTAAATAATTTCTATAGATATACCATGACAGTGGGGGTATTGAGTTGAGCTTCTATTGCTCATCGGTGGAAGTTCATAAATGTGTGCAGAGTAGGTTCGCTACGGTCCTTTGGGTTAATCCCCATAAACGTGGTTTGGATGCTTCTTCCATCGGTCGCAAAAATTCGTAAAGCGCCGGTTGCCCCCGTGGGTGGTTTACATTATTGTGACTTTGTATAGAACTTGTCATTACCTAGCAAGCCTTAAGTGGTTTAAGACTAGGGTAATGTGTAGCAGTCTATAGTGGTTACCTTTGTCCTTGTGTGTGGCAGAGTCGGTACATAAGATTTATTTTTTCTTATTTTCCTCGGCTGGGTGGCCCGAGTGGTGAACACTGTTTTACTACTATTTTTCCTTAAGTGTGGCACGTTATTTGAATTGTTGGAAATACATGATTTTATACATGGTTTTAAGGTTGAAAACATGGGGTTTATGAAATGAAACTATTTTTGAGACTCGTGTTAGTTTGATGGAAAACTTGTGGTTCTCAAGATGAAAAACTTTTTTGGCTCCTGTGAGTGAGCCAGCTTGTACTATAATTGTATATCCTACTTTATGGCATTGTAGTCTTTTTCTATTGGGCTTCGTTTTACGGTGTGGAATTTTGTGCTAATATTTTTCTGGTATAGGTGAACATGAGAAGTTAACCTAGATGCCCGTGGTATTGAAAGTTTTGCTATAGTTTTCCTTTGTTTTGAGACATGTAATTTTGCTTGTGATGCCTGTTTTCTGAAGGCGAGTTTTGTACGCCTTGAGGCGATATACGTATGCATGTATGGAACTGTATGTTTACTGTTTATGAGAGATGAACCTTGGGAACTCTTTTATCCAAGTGCAATATTTTTGAGTTGATGGTTTTCCAACTAAAGATATTTTCATAAATGGTGTTTTGGTGGGATTTCACATGACCTTGGAGTTTGGGGCATGACAATATGGCATCGGCTAAATGGGCCTCTCCATAGTGGAATGGATTTTTTGTAGCTCCGATGGTAACCTCCTCCCCATGCCAGCAATATTTCACGTATTGGTGACAATTAGAAGGTACATCCCCATATTTGTGCATCCAGGATCTCCCCAGGATCACGTGGTAACTCGTATCCGCGTCTATGATGTGTGTCATATTTCTAAGGAATAAATAGAATAAATTCGATTTGATTTCTATCAAATTAAATATGCTGGAATATGTTTGAATAAATCTAATTTGATTTCTAGGGATTTCTAGGGAATAAATTAAATCAAATTTGCTGATTTGATTTGTTGATTTTATGGCCTTCCTGATTTGGGAGCTTTCCTCTACTATTTATTCTGTAATCATCTCTCTTGAAATTTAATAAGAATTATTATTCTTCTTCTAAAAAAAGTTTCATGGTATTAGAGTCTCGTGCTTTTTTTCTATTTTGTTCTTTCTTTTGATGATGTCGTATAAGTCGGCGATGACTGTTGCCCAAAGAAATCTTACTGTCTCTGAAGAGACTCAAGAGCCTTCCATCGACTCAGATGCAGTCCTTTTTACCAAGGAGCAATTAGAGCACATGTACAAATTGTTTTAATCTCCAAAACTGTCCTTTACTCCGTCTTATTCTTTGGTACAGAAGGGTAATTCTCTTGCTACTGCATTGTTAAGTGTTACTCTTAGCTTTATTCATTATTGAACAATTAATTCTGGCGCAACTGATCATATGATTGGTAGCTCCAAATTGTTCTCATCCTATAGTTCGTGTGCAGACAGTAAAAAGGTTAAACTTGCAAATGGTTCACTCTCGGTAATTACCGGGATAGGAACTATCAAACTCACTTTGTTGTTAACCCTCAATGATGTGCTCCACGTTCTCAATTTGTCTTGCAATTTGTTGTCCATCAGTAAAATTACCTCTGATCATCAAAGTCAAGCTAATTTATACTCTTCTTATTGTAAGTTTTAGGAATTGACCACGGGGATGATGATTGGCAGTGCTAAGGAAAAAGATGGACTCCTTTATTTTGACGATGGACCAAACTTGAGTAGACAATATCAAAGTACTTACTTAAATTCTGTTTCTACTTCTAAAGATAATGATATTATGTTAAGTTATTGTAAGTTAGGCCAACCTAATTTTTAGTATTTAAAATACTTATTTTCCAATTTATTTCGGAATAAAAGTCCATCTTATTTTCAATGTGAAGTTTGTCAGATTGCTAAACATCATCGTGCATCCTTTTTCGCCAAACCCTACAAACCTACCCCATTTACGGTGATTCATAGTGATATCTGGGGCCCATGTAGAACATCTACGTATTCTGGCAAAAAATGGTTTGTGACCTTTATTGATGATCACACAAGGCTAAGTTGAGTTTATTTGATGAAGCAAAAATTTGAAGTGGAAACAATTTTCAAAAATTTTTACACCATTGTACAAACACAATTTCAAAAAAATATTCAAATATTGCAGAGTGATAATGGTCAAGAATATTTCAAAAATATTTTGGGCCAATTTTTTCTTGAAAAAGAAAATGTTCATCAAAGCTCTTGTGTCGACACTCTGCAACAAAATAGTTTGGCTGAAAGAAAAAATAAACTGTTATTGGAAGTAGCTCGGACATTGCTTTTTACCAATCAGGTACCTAAATATCTTTGGGGGGAAGTCGTTCTTACTTCTACATATCTCATAAATAGAATTCCTAATAAGGTTTTAAGTTTTGAAATACCTTTCGATGTTTTTCATAAGTTTTATCAAACAAATCGGCTTTTTTCTTCTTTACCTCTAAAGATATTTGATTGTACCACTTTTGTTCATATTCATAGTCTTAATCGAGGTAAACTTGAACTCCGAGCCACAAATTGTGTGTTTGTTGGTTATGCTTCCACTTAAAAGGGGTATAAATGTTTTGAACCCATTTCCCAAAAAAGTATTTGTTACCATGGATGTTACTTTTTTTAATTACATCCCTATTTCATGCCTCATCTTCACGGGGGACCAAAACAATGATTTTCATCTTCACGGGGGACCAAAACAAAGATTTTTCTATGTTTCATAATATTTTCCAAATTGAAGACTCGCTAAATGATCGTTCTCTAACTTTGATTATTCAACCTAAAAATCCAAACTTTATTATACTAGGAGAAAGTGAGTCAAGATTTTTTTACTAAAAAGGTAGGTCTTCCTACAGTGCCATCTCATGATGTTCATGACCCTATAATGACTTACAAAGGAGAAACAGGAAAAACAAACACAACGTTAGTACCATTTGACATTGTCTACTCGCGATAGAGGCCAACTCGAAAGGAAGGGTCTTCCAATTCTTTGCACTGCCTAGAATCCGCAAACCCTCCAGGTAATGTCCTCACTGAGCCTTTACCTCATGATCAGTCAATTTCATCTTCGAGTTATGAGTCCTCTAGTTCTGAACCCGAGTCTAGTTCTAATCTTGAGTTTGATAATTCTGATCTTCCCATTGCTGTTCGGAAGGGTGTGAGGTCTTTCTCCCAGCATCCATTGTCCAATTATGTGTCATATGAAAATCTCTCACATATTTTTCGTTCTTTTACCTCACAATTTCCATGTATGGAGATTCCTCATACTGTGCAGGATGTTCTAAAAATTCCTAAGTAGAAGGAGGCTATCTTCGAGGAGATGAAAGCTCTTAAGAAAAATGGCACGCGGGAGTTAGTCGATTTACCAAGAGGAAAGACAACTGTAGGGTGCAAATAGGTGTTAATAATCAAGTATAAATTTGATGGCTCTCTAGAACGGTATAAAGCTCGATTGGTTGCGAAGGGATTCACTCAGACCTATGGTATTGATTACTTGGAGACATTTGCCCTAGTCATAAAACTAAACTCTGTAAGAGTTTTTTTATCACTTATAGCTAATCATGACTGACCTCTACAGTAGTTAGACGTAAAAAAATACATTTATCAATGGAGACATGGAGGAAGAAGTGTACATGGATGCACTTCCAGGATTTGGTGAAAAGTTTGGCACAAAAGTGTGTAAACTGCAGAAGTCCTTATATGAGTTAAAACAATCACCAAGAGGCTAGTTTGAGAAATTTACTCAATTTGTTAAAAGTCAGGGGAACACTTAAGGGCAAGGTAATCATACGATGTTTATAAAACATTCATAGGATGGGAAGATAGCGATTCTGATTGTGTATGTAGACAATATAATTCTCACTGGAGATGACGTACTTGAGATGAACCGATTGAAAACTTTTCTCTCATCAACATTTGAGATCGAGGACTTAGGATCTCCAAAGTATTTTCTTAGAATGGAGGTTGCTCGGTCAAAGAAAGTGAATGTTGTATCCCAACAGAAGTATGTTCTTGACCTCCTTAAGGAGACTGGGATGAGTGGTTGTAGGCAAGCAGATATTCCAATCGATCCCAATTAAAAACTTAGAGATGACAAGGAAGGTGATCCAGTGAATACAACTCGGTATCAAAAGTTGGTGGAAAAGTTAATTTACTTATCACATACACGGCCTGATATTGTTTTTGCTATGAGTTTGGTAAGCCAATTTATACACTCACCCTACGAGAAACATCTTGAAGCAATTTATCAAATCCTCGGATAATTAAAAAGTACACAAGGTAAGGGTTTACTCTTTCAACAGACCACACAGTAGGACATAGAGGCATACACTAATGCAGATTGGGAAGGTTCAGTTATTAACAAGAGATCCACGTTAGGATACTGTACTTATGTTTAGAGAAATATGGTTACATGGCAAAGCAAGAAACAGAATGTGGTTGGAAGGAGCAGTGCCGAGGAAGAATATAGGGCTATGGCTAATGGAGTTTGTGAGATACTATGGCTGATAAGAATTCTTGAAAAGCTGTGGATGCCAGTGAACATGCCAATGAAGTTGTATTGTGACAACAAAACTGTCATTAGCATTGCTCAAAATCCAGTACAACATGATCGCACGAAGCATATAGAAATTGACAGACACTTCATAAAAGAGAAGATTGATAGTAGAGCTGTTTGCATGCCTTTTGCTCCTACTACTCAACAAATAATCGATATCTTCACCAAAGGACTTTTCAGACCTAGTTTTGAGTTCTTTGTAAGCAAGTTGAGCATGATAGATATCTATGCTCGAACTTGAGGGGGTGTCGAATTTCTAGGAATTAAATGAAATAAATCTAATTTGATTTCCAAGGAAAAAATCAAATCAAATTAGCACCGGCATATGTTGGAATAAATCTGATTTGATTTATAGAGATTTCTAGGGAACAAATCAAATCAAATAAGCTAATTTGATTTGTTGATTTTATGGCCTTCCTGATTTGGGAGCCTTCCTCTACTATTTGTTCTATAATCATCTCTCTTGAAATTTAATAAAAATGATTATTCTTTTTTTTTTAAAAAAAACCTTCAATGTGGAACTTGACGGGCATATAAATCCCCTACAACTCGAGATTCATCGTTATATATCCCTGTGTTTTATTTCTTTCTTTGCCGTACCTAGCCACTGTTATAGATTGGCTGACTATTTTGTCTTTTGAGATCTCTGTTCTTTCAAATGTTTTCCTGGGCATAATATTAATTGAGGCACCACTATTTAAAAATATTCGCCTAAACGATATTCTGTTGATAGTGCCAGTAATATATAGAGGTCAGTTGTGAAGGAAGGGGTATCTTCTATTGCAGTCGGTGAATACGACTGCATTCAAGGAATTAACTGCTATCTTTCGGAGTGTTCTTTCTAGAGCTGCGCATCTAGAGTCGTTCACTTCTTCCACCTTCATGATCGCCTCTGTTGCCTCCCTTTATAGCTTTGCTTCGAATTCGAGCTGATTGTAGAACCACTTGAACCTAGATGATTCATGCAATGCCTCAATTGGGTCTTGTGTACCCCTGTAGTCCTGAACTTCGTGTACTTTGTCATCTCTTGTCATCATATGAACTTCCTTGTCGTGGTAAGGGAATGGCCTTTTTCTGACATCACGTCCTCTTCATCAGTGAATCTCAGTTGTTTCTCTGCGACTTTCCTCCTGAAAAATTCTCGCAACTTGAAGCACCTCTCGATGGAGTGCGAGGTAGTCCGGTGGTAAACACAATAGTTCGGACATTCTCCATCCTTCTTGGGTGGTAAGTTTTCTACTGGCGGTAATTCCAATTCTTTGTCAGCTATCCATTCCTTTACCAGTTTTTTAACCATCTCAATGCTGCAAGGGTATGACGGTAGGTTATTGTTGCACCATCTTTTGTTCTGGTCGTCTCATTTTCCTCGTTCTCATTTCTATTTGCTAAAAACTATAGAGGCCTGGGCCTTGTCACTGTGAAAAGTGACTGGCTTCGTAGGTGGCTTAATCGCATTGCGAAGATTACGTGCTGCCTTGATGAGTGTTGAAAATGTAGGAAGATTGAGGTTAATAAGGTGTGCCCTATACTCTCGCAAGATTCCTTGATCACACATCTGTATTAGATGATCTCGCTGACTGTGTCATGACATTCGACGGCTAGATCCTAAAACTTCTTGACACACTTGAGCAAATCATCTCCCTGCCTTTGCGTCTCTCTAACCAGGGTGAGCGTCGTAACCTTCTCGTGAACTTGAAAGAATTTTGTGTGGAGCTTATTGACCATGTCTTCCTAAGTGATGAAGGAACCTGATACGAGATTGACATACTAACTGTAAGCCCTGTCTGTCAAAGATTTGAAGAACTCCCACAGGCGTAGTGTGTGATCCCCTTTATAGGCCCCTAATGTCTCCATGAATCTCTCCATGTGTTCTATGGTGTTCCCCTTCCTTCCATCGAACTTCATGAACTTTGGGGCAATAGAACCCTCAAGATAAAGTACCCTTAACAGATATAACGGGCAAGGTGGCTGAATATTCAAATATAGCAATGATGGCAGCTATTTTTTCATTCTCTCTCGCTGGAACATTTTTTGGACGTCTACAATTGTAGCAAATGGTCTGGATTGATGGAGCCCTGTATCGTCATGGGGGTCACCTGTGCTTGGGACCTGATCTATTTCATTGGCTGCTATTAACCCACCAGGGTCAACTATGGGTCTGTGGCTGCCTCTTTTGCCAGAAGCCTCTCACCTGGAGCTTTTACCCGATTGGCATTGGTCACCACCGTCAAGATTGAATTAGTCAGCCCTGTGATAGTGTTCATGATGCTAGTCTGGCCATCTTGAATAGCCTGTAGGGCATCTAAGAACAAATCATCTTTGTTGGTGTTGGGATTCACTTGTTGTTCCGTTCCAGGCTCATTGTTGCGTTCGTTGTTGTTAGAATGAGCTTCTGACATGGCTAGTGTCATGGTTGGTGTAGGGGTTGTGTGTAATCCACTCTGAGTACTGGCCATTCACAAATTCACCTCCCAGTGGAATTGCCAAAAGAATGTAGGGTTCTTCTAGAAGTAATTAATATGGAGAGGTAAAATATACAAAGTAATCAAAACACACAGGACAGAGAGAGATGGTGGTTAGGTGAACCAGAAGGCTAATTGAGTTAGGAGTATCTAGCAATATGAACACGTATATGATCGTCTGAATCAAATTATGAATTCTATCCCCTCAGAGCACGATCATCCCTCATATTTATAATCCTCTGATGGAGCTATTAGAATTAGAATGGGACTCTAAGAAATACAATTGAATCAGGAGAGGTAATCTCTGGGATCAAGAGATAAGATCCGCAGATTAACCATTTTTCAGAGTATTAGTGTTCTACTCCAACTCAATTAGGTTAGCTATCGGGCACCCTGTGGATACCCGACCCATTCGAGTCAAGTACCTGACTCACTCGGGTTGAGTGACTCGGAGGTCACTCGAGTGACTCGAATGGGTGAGTCCCATGGCTTGGGATGTCCTTTTCTTAGTCACCAAGCCACATGTCTCCCAACATCCCGTGCAGGATTGTACTGCAATTGTCTTCATTTTCTCTGGGACAGTCTTTCGATTCTTAGAGGAATCAATGCTGATATAGTCTGTGCTACATATGTTTTATCCTTGTTTAGTGTGTGCTAAGTCACAAAATATGTGCTATGTCGTCATAATTAGGTAGTTAGAACTATACTCACAGTTTGTGTTGTTTTCATGGTTTGTGTCATGACAATGTAACCAGGTAATTTGAACTATTGCCATAGTCTGTTATATGCTTTACAGTATGTGCTGTAGAATATCTTCATTCGTAGTTAGGGCTATACTTCATAGTCTGTGCTGTGAAATATTATGTATTTTCTATGTAATGAGTAACAATAATGGATACTCGAGCTACTAGGATCCTAGTGACTCGAGTCCCCATAACTCGAATAAAGTAAATTCATATCTCGTATCTCGCGTATCTCTAGGTGAGCATATCCCTTATCCATTTTTCCAACGGTCAAGCTGAGTAGTCCATTAGTCGAGCTACTGGACCTTCATACGCTCGAATAGCCAATAGCTTAAATAGACTAAACTTTTGTCCTCGGTAGTGAATTTCACTAGCTCAAGTGTATTGATCCATTCGAGCTTTTGGCAATGTTCGAGTTATTCAGGCCTCGAGTTGCTCAGATTTCAATGGGTCAAGTCACTCGCATTTGCCAATCGTGCCATTCGAACCTCATAACTACCTTATTTGTGTATTCTTCAATTAATTTGGGATAACCGAGCCACTGATGCCGTAGTCAACCAACTGAGCTACTGGGGATGCTAGTAGCTCGGATCCTCTTTGGCTCGTTTTAAGCCCTAATATCTCTTCCACATAGCTCGGATCCTCTTTAGCTCGTTTTAAGCCCTAATATCTCTTCCTCTATGTGTTTTAGTTGAGGAATTATTCGACCTCGAACCCATACCTCTATTACTAAAAGGATGGGTAACCATGTCAGGCACCCGAGCTGTTGGGATTTCCATAGGCTCGGGTCTCAGTAACTCGAACCTTGTCAAATCTATTTAGTAGTTTGCATATCTCTGGATTAGTGTATTTCCCTTCTATTTGTTTGATAACTCAGTCTGCAATATGCACTCCGAATCAACGAGAGCCCTCGGCCTAGCCGTTCGAGCATGGATTCAATTGAATTTATTATTTCTAGGTAATTTGTTTCATCTACATTTGATAAATTAACTTTCATACTAGCTTTTTAAAATTAATTTTATGGATAAAATGTTATTTTTTTGCTTTATGTTCAAATTTAAACAATATTGCACTTCTATATATAGTTGATAATAACAATTAAAAAATAGATGTATGGTTATTAAATTATGGCCACTTTGTCAATTTGGTCCTAGAAATTATAATTTTGTCAATTGCATCCTGAATGTTTCTAATTACAGTCAATGAAGCCCAATTGCTCACGAAAAAAATTAACAGCATCAACGATTATGAGGGCATTTTTGAAAGAAAAATGCAGAACATTAGTTAGCCTTTTGGGGGAAAGTTTTTCACGAGTTAAAGGAACCACTTTGGTATGTGTATATATAACCTATATCTCTTTGTTTTTTAAGCAAAAACAGTGCAACGAATTAATTTTTTTTAAAAAATAGTGAATAGGAGAAAAAGAAGTACAACACACAAGTTCCAAAAGTGATGGCAAGCATCTGCTATTGCTGTAAACAAGCTCAATAAGGACTTCACAAACTACTACAAATATTAGAACAAGGTTTTTTCATTGTGGAAAATAAGAGGTACTAACCATTATCATTTCGTGAATATCTTGTATTAATATTTTTTTGTTGTAGTAACATGTATTATATTTTTCATAGGAGGCTATATGTGGATTCTTTATTTGGTGTAACCCTCCCACGAGTGACTGAGCAAAGGTGGCGATACCTACCTTACTAGGATTATAGTAAAATAATGAGGAGTAACCTAAAAGTGCTAAAAGGAAGGAGAGTTATTTATGGGTTGTGTTGTGTTTATCATGGTTGTTGACACCGCATTTTTGCCCCGCTCCTCAAAATCACGAAAAAGAACTAATTTTATTCATTTTTCTTTTTATGACCATGCAAGGTAGCCCAGGATGACCCGGGCAAAGAAATTAAAATTAGGACTATTGATCATAACAAGCCCACGAAATCCTCAGAGTCATGAAAGGACCAGAGCCATTCGATAGTACGAACTCACGACATTAGACTCGATACCAGCAAAAAAAGACCACCCAAAGAGAATCAAGACGATCTGGGCAAAAATTCCTAGATCAGAACTGTTGGTCATGAAAACCCACAGAGCCCACAAAAAGTTGTGAAGGGACTAAAGGCATCTAACGGTGAGGTCTCGTAATATCAGACCTGATGTATCCGAAAATGGTAAACTGACCCTCCAGAAAGTCATAATGGAAAGGTGTTGTTTTCTCAATCCCTCTTTTCTATAAATTAAATATCTGGTTTGCCAAGAGAAACATTTTGCATGATCGAACCCAAAACAACGAATGACCGTTTTTCCCCTAGAAGGGTCCGATGACCCGTATCTAGTCACCCCTCACTCTGAGATAAGTCAAACAAATGATGTGACCATGACCAGTAGCACACCAAGGCTCATTTTCAAAAAATGATTCCATCAAGACCAAGTGGAGTCATTTTTGATCAAATTTGACCATAATTCGACAACCCATTCAATTTATAAACGCGGTATTAGCAGCGACCTCCTAGGATGACAAGAATCTTAGAGGATAATTTCATATTCTTCTATGTCTAAAGCTTGGTTCGTATGTCAAATCTCGCCCCAAATTGAATTCGTTTGACTACTATTTGGCAAAATCTCAGATATCATGCCCGCTAATTGAGAATGATTTGACCAAAACCGACTTCGTGGTTGGATTTAGAATGCCGAGTTTACCCTAGTAACACTTTCTCAGGGACAAAATCGTTCCCTTATCATACCCCTTTCTTTTCATAAACTACTAAAAAAAGGACCCAACCGTTAGTTGAAGGCCACGTGGCAACCGGTTCTATAGAGCCGACTAGGCTCATTGTTGGATGGTGATACTTGCCAACCAGCTCTATAAAGTCGGCCAATCATTACCTATATAAAGGCAAGCCCCCACGTGCATTTGAGATCAGTTTTCACCCGGAAGTAAAATTCTCTCCCTCAAACTCTCTGCCTCCTTCACTGACGAAGATGATTACCCAAGGGCTTTCCCTTTTCTCACCCCTTTTAATTTTTTTCTTTCTCTATTTATTTTTTGTTTTGTGTGTAGATCTCGCTTACTCAAGGTTCTACTCGTTTAGAAAATAAATACATTCTCCCTTTTAGCCGAACCTCTGCTCGTGAATATTCGGCTAAAAAGTTTGTTTTAAGCTTATGCTTATTTTTGTCAAGAATGCATATGAAGTTAGTATATAACGTCCAGAAGTAATGGGTATACGACTAACTTAGCCATTGATAAAATATTTTCTTTACATTATAGTCATTTACTTTTATGTCAAAAATAGACCAGTTAAATATCCGACTACACCCCTCTCTCTTTACTCGTATTCTGTTGTTGTTGCTGTTGTTGTTACTGTTACTGTTACTGTTGCTATTTTCTATCTAATTCAAAAACATGTCTTTCAATCAATTTTCTTCTAAATAATCAATCAAATGCTATTTTTCTATCAAATAAAATGAGTCTTTTAAATTGGTTTTGCTTTAAACAATCAAGAAAATTATATTTCCTGCCAAATCGTTCCATTTGCATGCCATTATAGGCATATATACATCAAACTGTGCATCTGTGCACGAATTGCGACTAACCTAATGAGTCCTATTAGAGGATACATAAACAACTCGATAAAGCTTGGTCATGTCATCCAAGCACATTTTTTTTTCTTTCAGGATACATAAAACGCAGAAATAATTTATTTAATAAAAAAGATAATTAAAAGGAAATTGGTACCGAAAGGATGATGTTAAGGTAGCTAACACCTTCTCAACTCGTAACAGTAAATCCCTGAATTCATCTCTCATTTATTCACAGACTAAAATGAGTCATTTCAAATTGGGTCCAGCTAATATGCCGTTTTCAAACAAAAATTATTTTTTAACATTCTCTCTCCTTTTTCAGAATTTAAAACCTAATTTCAAACCTTTCTTTGCTTGTCTTGCCAGCTTTGCTTGATATGAAAATTCGTTTTAAAGGGTGACCTAACACGCCTAAACTCAATGTTAGGTGGCAACTCTGATTTTTTCAGTTTATGACCAGATAAACTTAAAAAATAAAAAATAAAAAATAAAATTTTTTCTTTTTTTTGTGTCGTATTTTATGCCATGATTTTTTTCTGAGATTGTCTAGAGAGAGAGAGAGTGTGTGAGACCCAAAAAAAAAAGTCAGGGCGCGACAATGGTTGTTTGTTTTGGTTTGTTTGTATTCAAGATATAGAAATCGTACAATGTATGTTCCCAAAAATAACCATTGCTTTGAGTGCCAAAACAATAAGTTAATGCACTATTCCAAAAAACAAAGCAAATTCTAAGAAATAACCATAGCTTTGAGTCCATAATATAGGAACTATTAAAGCCACAATACAACAACTATCATAGTACAAAAAGTAAGCTGACTTCAAAAGATAAATTCATGTATCATTCGAAAATGTGACAGTCATCATAGGTGTGGTCCTCAAGTATGATCTTGTGATAAGGTTACTGTACTATTTTGAGCACCCATTAAAACCTGTGTATTCATGTAAATTAATTAGGTAAAATCACATAAAGAATTTGAGACCAAGTAATGAAAGAGGGCAAATTGACATGTGAATGAGAACGAAAGCATTAGCCCCAACCTTGCCCAGCAATGCATGTGCCCCTACTTAGCCCATCGATGCCTTTGGTCCCCGCCTTGCACAGTACTTGGCCCAGCAATGCCTTTGCACTTGCCTTGGACACCCCTATCTTACTCCTACCTTATCCAGCAATGCCTTTGCCATTGCCTTGGTCACCCCTTCATTGCCTCATGTCTAGAACACCCTTGCCTTCTCCTCTAACTGGAACACCTCTGTTGGAGGCAAAACTGCTAAAATTAATGTTTTTGCAAATGATTTTTGGTAAAAAATTAACTGGATGGGCAAACGCCGAAACATGCTATAGATAAAAATTTTGACGTCAAACGATCAAAATTAAAACCCGCACAACCAGAGTTAATTTAAAAGAATATCTTTTTATCGGTCAAATCTTCAACTATGATTTGATTCCGAATTGAAGCTCCCGTCACACATTCAACTGTATTCCCTTATGTGATTCTCGAATATAGTGTGGACTATAATCTATCGAGAACTCGTACCGGCAGAACTTGAACAGTTTTAGTCTTGAAGACAAATGATGAATATGATTTAGCCTACCTGCATATTTATAGGGCTATACCAGGGACCTGCGGAGTAATTATAAGTCAGACTTCTAGTGGAACACAGATACATATCCCACGATTTATGCAATTAAGAAAACCTCATAGCGCTATCTGCAATTATGAAAATCTTGCAGCGATTTCTACAATTTTCATAAAATACTAAATTACAGTTCACATCACTAAAGAACTATAATTGCATTCTGACCCACAATTCCAAGACCATATTGCATTGAGCTCCTGTTATTAAATGCTTAACTCATCTCCCCACGTTAAGATTTTTGATACCCGCCAAATAAATTTAATTATTGGCAATTTAATTTAATCGTCATCTTGAAATTCCTTAAGCCATTTCACTTAACTTATTTGACCGTCAGATAATTAAATCCACCTGTAGGGTTTGGCCAGGTCAAAACTTATAAGCTATCTTAAGGGGGTATCGTTAATCTCGATCATTCGAGACAAAGTGTACTAGCACAGAGAGTCAGAACAATTGACGACGCTATTATTTGTTCCCCTTAACCAAGACAGGTCTACTGAAACTCTGTGTTACAGTCGTACTAATGGTATGTCCATTTCCATCTAAACTGTGAACATAAAATATATATTCTATAAGAACCTAAAATCTGATCTTCTGTCTGCAAGCCGTACTCTACACACCACATTAAATACTGACAGAATAAAGAACATCCATACATAATATTTAAAAAATGATATACATACAATACTCATAAAAATTTTCATAAAATAAAAAATTAATTTTATTAAAAATAAAATTAAATACTAAAAACATGATTTTCAATATATCAACCATAACAATCTCTCACTGATACTCAAAATCATGCTGCCATACATCTGACTCCCATGCCTTCTACACGACTATCAAAAGTCTTAACCGGTAAGTTCTTTGTAAAAAGATCTGCAAGGTTGTCTCTTGATATAATCTTGGTCACAGCCACATCACCTCTCTGTACAATTTCTCGTATAAGGTGATACTTATGCTTATTGTACTTTTCTTTCTTGTGGATCCTTGGCTCCTTTGAGTTTGTAACTGCTCCGATATTGTCACAACAAAGTGTAATAGCTGACTGAACTGAAGGGACCACCTCTAGATCCAACAGGAAGTTTCTAAGCCAAATGGCCTCCTTAGTTGCTTTAGAAGCTACCACGTACTCGGCCTCCATAGTGGAATCAACAATGCAGGATTGTTTGATACTCCTCTAACTTATAGCTCCATCTCTAAAGGTAAACACATATCTCGAGGTAGACTTACAAAAAATTTTGTCAGACTGAAAATCTGAGTCTGTGTACCTCAAATGTACTAAACTGTCTGCCTGATAAATCAATATATAATCCTTAGTTCTTTCAGTTACTTGATTATATTCTTCACCGCAGTCCAATGCTCCTGTCCTGGGTTAGACTAATATCTGCTAACCATGCCAACGACAAAGCAAACGTCGGGTCTAGTGCAAAGCATAGCATACATGAGGCATCTTACTGTCGAAGCATAAGAAACCGCCTTCATTTTCTCTATCTCATCAAGTGTCTTAGGACACTGATCCTTTGATAGAGTGATTTCATATCTGAAAGGGAAAAATCCTTTCTTGGAATCCTACATACTAAAACAAGTAAGGATATCATCGATACACTTTTCTTGTGATAAGCTCAACATCATTTGTTTTCGATCTCGCACAAGCTTGATCCCAAGAATGTGATTAGCATCTCTTAAGTCCTTTATATCGAACTACCCAGATAACCATACGGACAATGTGAGGGCATTAACCATAGATAATGCCCTCACATTGTTTTCAATAAGCAAGATATCCTCTACATAAAGTACTAAAAAAATTACCACGCTTCTGTCACACTTTTTGTATACACAGGACTCATCCGAACTCTGATAAAAATCATAAGACTTTATGGCTTGATCAAACTGAGTGTTCAAAGACCTCGATGGCTGCTTAAGTCCATATATGGATCTCTTAAACTTGCACAGCATGCGCTCTTGGCCTTTTGCAATGAATCCGTCTGGTTGTATCATATAGATACACTCATCAAGACTTCCGTTAAGAAAAGCTGTCTTGACATCTATTTATCAGATTTCATAATCACAATGAGTAGCAATTGATAAGAGAATTCAGATAGACTTAAGCATGGCTATCGGCGAAAAGGTTTTCTCATAATCGATCCTTTCTTTCTGAGTGAACCCTTTAGCAACAAGCCTAGCTTTGAAGGTCTCAACCTTCCCGTCTGCTCCTCTCTTCCTCTTGTAGATCCACTTGCATCCAATGAGTTTTATCCATTTGGGTGGTTCTACATGATCTCAAACCTGATTGGAATACATTGATTTTATCTTTGAATTTATAACCCTTTGCTAAAGATCTGCATCTTTGTCATGAAGTACTTCATTGTAGTTACAGAGCTCTGTATCTAGTTCTACAGGGATCTTGTCAAAAGAGTCTCCTAATAATATATTCCGATCAGGTTAAAGAAAAACCCTCCCACTACGACGAGGCACTACCTGTATTTGTGTACTAGCAGTAACATGCTGTGTAGAATCTAAACCCTGTGCATTAGCACCCTGTTCATGATTTGCACCTGTCTCGATAATTCTTCCAGTACGACAAGACAATAGGATATCAGTGACTTGTGATTCCTCTTCCGTTCTACTGGTATTTTCTCTTAGTTTTTTCAGAACAATATTGCTTTTGGGCCTGTGATCCATAATATAATCCTCTTTCAAGAATCGGGCATTGGTGCTAACAATGGTCTTCTGATCCTTAGGATTATAAAATAGACCACCCTTCATTCCCTTGGGATACCCTACAAAGAAATAGACTTTTGTCCTAGGTTCCAACTCACTCGTGCTCCCTTTCATCACATATACTGGACACCCCCAAATCTAAATGTGTTTTAGACTAGGTTTACGCCTGGTCCACAATTCTGTGAGAGTAGAAGGTACTGACTTAGAAGGGTACTAAATTCAGAATGTAAGCCGCTATCTCTAAATGGAGTCACCAAAACGAATGAGGTAAATCTGAATAACTCATCATGGAACTTACCATCTCCATAAGAGTCCAATTTCTTCTTTTTGCTACGCCATTTGGCTGTGGAGTGCCAGGTGCAGTCAATTGGGATATAATTTCTTCTGATGATAGATAGTCCCTAAATTCTCCAAAGTGGTACTCCCCACCACGGTCGAATCGTAGTGAATTGATACTTTTATCCAGACGCTTCTCTGCCTCCGTCTTGAATTTTTTGAATTTCTCAAACCTTTTAAACTTACGGTGCATCAGGTAAATGTATCCATACCTTGAGTAGTCATCAATGAAACAGACGAAGTACTCAAAGCCACCTCTAGCCCTGATTGTCATAGGACCACACACATCAGAATGAACCAGTTCTAACGGTTCTTTAGCTCAACAGTATTTGGCTGAAAAGAGCCTCTTGGACATCTTACCCTCTATGAAAGATTCACAGACTAGAAGTGCCTCTACTTTAAATGAACTCAAAAGTCCATCTGCTACCAGTCTGTTTATCCTTTTTAGATTAATATGACCCAAGCGTAAGTGTGAGACCCTAACCCTTTGTATTTGAGTTGTTTATATATCTGACGTGTTTATTCCAGTATATGAATAGCATCGATGCATGGTTTATACTTTAAAGTTGTAGAAAAGAATGTGTAAATGTGTTTTATGCTTTCCCAGACCTTGGTTAGGTGGGTTGGGTTGGTTTTTGGCTTGACACACAGCAACAAATTCTAGTACACCTCTGGTGTAGACTTCGGTCGACTAGAGGGTCCAGTTCAGTCGACTGAACTAGTTTTGTTGAGTTCGGTCGACTGAACTTAGTGGTTCGATCGACTGAACAGAGCAAAATTTGGTTTTCTATAAATATCCTAGTGGCAGAATTTTTGAGACAAAAACCTTTCTTCAGACCTAAGTTTCCCTTTTCTCTTCCTTCTGTCTAGCTTTGAGGGCCCGGGGCTTGGTTTGTTGTTGATTCCTTTGTGGATCCTTGCTATCGGGGCCGAGGGCTTCGCATCCATCTGATCGGATTCTTGTTCTGACGCCGTTCAGTTTTGAGATGTCGAGTTCTTGACTCTCCGGGGTAGGATTCTAGACCCTACTGCTGTATTAGGGTGATATATGTATTTGTGTATGCTTTCTCCGGGTAGAAATGCATCAAATGTGATTTTGATGTGTAAACCTTGGTTTTTGGGTAAAAAGTGAATTTTTTTGCCTTTTCTCGATTTTTATACATGATTCGGGTGTGTTGACATCTGTGGTTTTCAAAAGAGGTTTAAAAACGAGGTGATTTGTGAAATCGGGTGAAAAACATGCTTTTGGAGGTTTGAAGCTAACTCGCGGGGTTGAGTCTCACCTTTTTAGAAATAATTTTAGATCTCCATTCTTATGGATTGGATCTCTTTTTATGCATGTGTTGTATAAATCATTTTATGAATTTTCGTAGTTGAGCTACGGTGTAATTTTAAATGTTCTCCATAGATTTACCGTAACAGTTGGTATTGTTGAGTTGGGCTTCCATTGCTCCTTGGTGTAAGTTCAAAAACGTGCGCAGTGTAGGTGCTCTGTACCTTCGGGTTAGTCCTCGTAAAGTGAGTGTGATTGGGTGCTTTGTACCCTCGGGCTCAGGTCCCGTAAATTAAGCAGCAGGTGCTCTGTACCTTCGGTTATCTTCCATAAATTGAGTGGTTCGATTGCCTCCGTTAATGGCATTATTGTTGTGACTCCGTATAGAGCTTGTCATCACTAAACCTGCGGGTCGAGAGTAATGGACGAAAGTATATAGTTGTTACTTTTTTCGGTATGGTAGAGTCGGTACATAGGATTATATTTTATCTTTCTCGTCGGTTGTGTGGTCTGAGTCGAGGTTACTATTTTATTTACAGCTTTTCCTTAACTGCGGCATGATTTCTGTTAGGATGATATGCATAGTTTGAAGGATGAAAAATGTGGGATTTTATGAGATGAAACATTTTGAGACTCGAGTTAGTCTGGTGGAAAATTGATGGTTTTTGAGTGGAAAACCTTTTTGGCTCCCGTGGTTGAACCCGTGTATGTGTAATTGCATAACTTGCTTTACAGTTTTACTGTCTATTTTCTATTGGGTTTCGGCTCAGTGTGTGGAAATTTTGCTATAAAACCCTTTTCGGGTGAGCATAATGAGTTAACCTAGTTGCAGAGGTGATGGAAGACTTGCTGTAGTTTTCTTTATTTTGTATATGTACTTTTACATGTGATGCCTGTTTCAGAAGGCTGGTTTTGTACGCCTTGAGGCAATATACTTATTCATGTATGAGATGCATGTTTCCAGTTTATGAGAGTTGAACTGTGGGGAATTTATCCAAATGTTGTATATTTTGATTATCAAACTGTGAAACCTATTTTTTTTAAATGGCTATTTTGGTGGGCTTTCGCGTGACCCAGATGTTCGGGGCGTGACAATTTGGTATCAGAGCTATGGATTCGAATAACTATGAGCTATGGGAAAGAGGGTACATCACCTTGTGAGGATATATGTGTGCTTGATTGCATGTGTTGCAGCGTTTTTCTAACATAGCATGATAGCTTGTAGTGTATACATGGGTATGAAGGTTGGGCCTTAGGATTGATTTGTCTTGTCTTTGGGCATTTGGATTAACATACTTGGGAGCCATGTTAGAGATGCATTTCGCAGACGTGATTTCTAGCATGTAATCTAAGTAGGTTATCCAGATGGACGAGTCCTTATCGGTTCTCCTCGGTATATGAGATATGATGACACGATATTAAGTGGCTATGTGTTAGCATGCTTGTCTGTCTTTTACGTTAGCAACATGTTGTATGAATTCTTATCCTGCTATGTTACTTTCGTATAGAGTTATGTCCACGCGAGGTAGACGAGATTGAGGTCGAGGCCATGGCCATGGTTCTAGCCAAAGGGACGTTTCAGTCCCAGATAGTGGGGATGCTAATGCACCCCAAGGACCTATTGCTAAGGGAGATCTGTTGCGTGAGATGGTCGGCTCCATCCGGCAACTGGATGAGGCCACTAGAGGAAGGGAGAGTGTACCTGAGCCGAAGGCAATGGTTGCGATGCGCGAGTTTTGCCGTATGGACCCTCTTACCTTTTCTGGGGATCTTAATCCCATGGTTGCCACCGAGTGGCTAGAGCTGGTCACCGGGATCCTTGATTCGCTTCAGATCGAGGAAGACGATCTGAGGGTTATATGTGCTGCCTTCCAGCTGAGAGGGAGTGCTCATTTGTGGTGGAAGTTCACCAAGACCACAGCGGCAGGCACCTGGGATGCATTTACGAAGGTATTTCTGGAGAAATACTTTCCAGCGACTCTGAGGGATCGCTACAGAGAGGACTTCCTGTTTCTAGCGCAGGGGACAATGACAGTGCTTGAGTACGAGTCTGAGTTTACTAGCCTATCTTGGTTTACATAGGAGATCGTACCTACTGATGAGTTTCGTGCGAAATGGTTCGAGAGGAGTTTGAGGCCTACTATCCGAGATAAGGTGGCAGCATCCAGGATGTAAGTCTTTACAGAGTTGGTGGAGACTGCTATGAAAGTGGAGGACACTCTGAATGAGACTCGTAGAGACAGGGATAGTAGGAGTCAGCATGGCGGGGGACGCACGCAGGATCAGGGGCGCAGGGAGAACAAGCGTCGACGGACATCTGGTCTGAGTTCGCATCCAGTGGGGTCATATCTGCCACAGTCTTCTACCTCAATGCCTCATGTAGCTTCAATGGGAAGGTCAGATCAGAGAGGGATTCTTTGTCACCGATGCTAGTGGCCAGGATATCGTGCGGCTGAGTGCAGGAGTGCAACGCATATTCAGGCACAGTCGCATCGCAGGCACAGGGGAAGGGGCCAGTGATATGTTTTGAGTGCAGCCAGTCGGGGCACATCCATAGGGACTACCCTGGGGGGAGTGTGCGGAGTACAGCAAGCGCACCAGTTGTTCCATCAGGCCATGGGAGACAGATGTATTCACAGCCTAGAGCTCAAACGTCCCATTTTGCAGAGGGAGGAGCATCAGTGCAGTCAGGTAGACAGTCGGCAGTTCAGAGCCACAGTGAACCTACTAGAGCTTATGTTATTGCAGATCCTTGCTCATCTAGAGCACCAGTCGTGCCCGATGATGCTGCTACCACCTCCATGATCAGAGGTACCTTTCTAGTCTACAGATCATGGGCCAGTGTTCTTATCGACATCGGAGCATTGCATTCATTCATATCATCTACTTTTGCATATGTTTTGGGGTTGAAAATGGACTAGTTGGGTGGTACTATGTGCGTGGAGACCCTAGTGAGTGGGAGTGTGACGTTAAGTCTTGTCTGTAGATCATGCGTGTCGGAGGTCACCGGTCGTTGTTTAGAGTTCGACATTGTTATCCTAGACATGACTGCGTTCGATGCCATCCTCGGGATGAACTGGATGACCACCTATCGTGCCTTCATCGATTGCGATCGACGGAGGGTAACGATTTGTACACCGACGGGAGATTTATTTTGTTTTGTGGGAGATCGGGATTAGGGTTTGAGGTCTATGCCAGGCGTTGTGTGAAACTAGGGCAACCTGGGTACTATTTTTGCAGCCTTATGTTGGATGAGGTAGTTGGGGTTCGAGGAGAGTTATCTCCGGTGGTGTGCGACTATCCTGATGTCTTTTTCGATGATTTGTATGAGTTACCATCGAGCCGTGAGGTAGAGTTCTCTATTGATCTAGTTCTCGGAGCTGCTCCCATATCTATACCGTCCTATCGCTTTGCACCCGCTGAGTTGCGTGAACTCAAGGTACAGGTTCAGGAGTTGCTAAACAGGGGGTTTATACGTTTGAGTACTTCACCGTGGGGAGCTCTTGCTCTTTTTTCGAAGAAGAAGGACGGATCTCTACGTTTGTGTATTGATTATCAGAAGCTGAATCTGGTGACATTGAAGAATAAGTACCTGATGCCGAGGATAGATGACTTATTTGATCAGTTGAGGGGTTCGAGTTGCTTCTCAAAAATTGACTTGAGGTCAGGATATCACCAGTTGAGGATTAGGGACGAGGACATAGCGAAGACTGCTTTTCAGACTCACTATGGTCACTACGAGTTTTTGGTTATGTCGTTCGGTCTGACGAACGTAGCTGTACGAACGCACCAGCTACGTTCATGAGTCTGATGAACCAATTTTTCCATCCTTACTTGGATAGTTTTGTGGTAGTGTTTTTGGATGATATTCTCATCTACTCACCTACCAGGGAGGCACACGAGGATCACCTGCAGATTGTGCTACAAACTTTGAGAGAGCATCGCCTGTATGCGAAGTTTGAGAAGTGCGAGTTCTGGATGACTGAGGTGAGTTTTTTGGGACACGTAGTTTTGACAGACGGGGTATCAATGGATTCGTTAAAGACAGATGCTGTGACAGGTTGGGAGCGATCGAAGAGTGTCTTTGAGATACGTAGTTTTTCGGGTCTAGCCGGCTACTATGAACGGTTTGTGAAGGATTTTGCTAGACTTGCTGCACCGATGACGAATCTGACACGGATGGGAGTTGTATTTGCTTGGAGTGAGTCCTGTGAGTCAGCCTTTTAGGAGTTGAAGACGAGGTTGACTAGCCTGCCAGTGTTGATTATTTCAGAGCGAGGCTTGGGGCATACTGTATACTGTGATGCATCACATGACGGTCTTAGATGTGTTCTGATGTAAGAGAGTAAGGTTGTAGCCTATGGTTCCCGGCACTTGAAGACGTACGAGCGGAACTACCCAACACTCGACTTGGAGTTGGCAGTTGTGATCTTTGCCTTGAAGACATGGCGTCACTATCTTTATGGCGAGCATTTCAAGGTTTTCTCCAATCACAAGAGCTTAAAATACTTATTTTTGCAGAAGGACCTGAACTTGCGCCAGCGGTGATGGATGGAGTTGTTAGAGGATTATAATTTTCATTTGCAGTATCATCCAGGGAAGGCCAATGTTGTGGATGAAGCTCTCAGCAGGAGGTCTCATGGGTTGTTAGCCTCTGTGGCTATACGCGAGTGGGACATGCTTGGAGAGATTGGGGAGTTTGTTCTTTGCCTCAGGGAGATCGCGATGGGTGCTACCTTATTTTCTGTAGTTACTCGACCAACGTTGATAGCTCGTGTGCTAGAGATCCAGCAGACGGATCAAGAGGCATAGATGATACGAAACCGCGTTGCTAGTGGCGAGGATACAGCAGGATGGATCGTGGGTTCTAATAAGAGTCTAAGGTTAGTTGGGAGATTATTTGTGCCAGAATCATGCCGAGCTAATCTTCTACGCGAGTGTCATCATTCTCGTCTTGCCGTACATCCTGGAGGCACGAAGATGTACCATGACTTATGTCGTCAGTTCTATTGGATAGGGATGAAGAGAGACGTGATCTAATTTGCTTCCCGATGCCTCACCTATCGGCAGGTAAAGGTGAATCATCAGAGACCGACAGGATTGCTACAGTCGTTGTCTATATCAGAGTGAAAGTGGGAGCACATCACGATAGACTTTGTGTCAGGACTTCCTCGGTCACCTAGGGGACATGATGCCGTGTGGGTTTTGGTTGATAGGTTGACAAAGTCTGCACACTTTCTCCCCATTCGAGTGAGGGATTCGGTGGAACAACTGAGTAGCTTGTACGTCAGGAAGGTAGTTAGATTGCACGGAGTGCAAGTATATATTGTTTCAGACCGAGACCCACGCATCACATCGCGCTTTTGGCAGAGTTTGTAGAAGGCTTTGGGGACGAACTTGATGTTCAGTGCTGCTTTTCACCCCCAGACGGATGGCCAGTCAGAGAGGACTATATAGATTCTGGAGGATATGCTGAGAACTTGTATCCTTGATTTTAGAGGTTCGTAGAAGGACCATCTACCGTTGACAGAGTTTGCATACAATAACAGTTATCAGTCCAGTATCGGGATGGGACCGTATGAGGCTTTGTATGGTAGACCGAGTAGATCGCCCGTGTGTTCGACAGATGTGGAGGAGACCACATTCTTGGGACCCGACATGGTAGGGAGATGACAGAGAAGGTTATGGCGATTCGCCAGCACCTACTGACAGCCCAGAGCTGCCAGATGAGTTATGTAGATCAGAGGAGGCGACATTTGAAGTTTGCAGTGGGGGATCATGTGTTTTTGAAGGTCTCGCCACGTAGAGGTTTGATGAGGTTTGGACGTAGCGGGAAGTTATCACCGCGCTTCATTGGACCATTTGAGATCCTTGACAGGATTGGTGAGGTTACTTAACGTTTAGCTTTGCCACCTCAGTTAGCATATGTGCATAACGTGTTCCATGTTTCTATGCTTCGGAGGTATGAGCCTGATCCTTCACATATGTTCGATTGGGCTAAGCTGCGGGGGTTGAGGAGGATGCCACTTATGAGGAGCGTCTAGTGAGGATTCTTGATACAAGGGAGCGGGTATTACGGGGCAAAACAATTGCGTATGTTAAGGTCTTATGGCATCATCACGGGGCAGAGGAAGCTACAAGGGAGCTTGAGTTTGAGATGCGTGTTAGATACCCAGACCTGTTAACCTCATGACCTTGTTGTGAATTTCGGGGGCAAAATTCCTTAAGGGGGGAGAGTTGTGAGACCCTGACCCTTTATATTTGAGTTGTTTATATATCTGACGTGTTTATTCCAGTATATGAATAGCATCGATGCATGGTTTATACTTTAAAGTTGTAGAAAAGCATGCGTAAATGTGTTTTATGCTTTTCCAGACCTTGGTTAGGTGGGTTGGGTTGGCTTTTGGCTTGAAACACAACAGCAAATTCCAATACACCTCTGGTGTGGAGTTCGGTCGACTAGAGGGTCCAGTTCAGTCGACTGAACTAGTTTTGTTGAGTTCGGTCGACTGAACTCAGTGGTTCGGTCGACTGAACAGAGAAAAATTTGATTTTCTATAAATATCCCAATGGCGGGATTTTTGAGGCAAAAACCTTTCTGCAGACCTAAGTTTCCTTTTCTCTACCTTATCTCTAGCTTTGAGGGCCCGGGGCTTGGTTTGTTGTTGATTCCTTTGTGGATCCTTGCTATCGGGGTCGAGGGATTCGCATCCATCTGGTCGAATTCTCGTTCTGACGCCGTTCAGTTTTGAGACATCGAGTTCATGACTTTTTGAGGTAGGATTCTAGACTCTACTGCTGTATTAGGGTGATATATGTAATTGTGTATGCTTTCACCGGGTAAAAATACATCAAACGTGATTTTCATGTGTAAACCTTTGTGTTTGGGTAAAAAGTGGCTTTTAACGCCTTTTCTCAATTTTTATACATGATTCGGGTGTGTTGAGATCCGTGATTTTCAAAAGAGGTTTGAAAATGATGTGATTTGTGAAATCGGGTGAAAAATGTGCTTTTGGAGGTTTGGAGCTAACCCGCGGGGTTGAGTCTCACCTTTTAAACGTTTTGTTGGAAATGGTTTTAGATCTCTATTCTTGTGGATTGGATCTCTTTTTATACATGTGTTGTATAAATTATTTTATGGGTTTTCGTAGTTGAGCTACGGTAGGTTTTTAAATGTTCTCTATAGATGTACTGTGACAGTTGGTATTGTTGAGTTGGGCTTCCATTGCTCCTCAGTGTAAGTCCATAAACGTGCGCAGCGTAGGTGCTTTGTACCTTCGAATTAGTCCCCGTAAATTGAGTGTGATTGGGTGCTTTGTACCCTCGGGCTCAGGTCCTGTAAATTAAGCAGCATGTGCTCTGTACCTTCAGCTATCTTCCATAAATTGAGTGGTTCGGTTGCCTCTATTAATGGTGTTATTGTTGTGATTCCGTATAGAGCTTGTCATTACTAAACCTACGGGTCGAGAGTAATAGACGAGAGTCTATAGTTGTTACCTCTGCCGGTATGGCAGAGTCGGTACGTAGGATTATATTTTATCTTTCTCCTCGGTTGTGTGGCCTGAGTCGAGCTTACTATATTATTTACAGCTTTTCCTTAACTGTGGCATGATATTTGTTAGGATGATATGCATAGTTTGAAGGATGAAAAATGTGGAATTTTATGAGATAAAACATTTTGAGACTCGAGTTAGTTTGGTGGAAAATTGATGGTTTTTGAGAAAAAAATCTTTTTGGCTCCCGTGGTTGAGCCCGTGTGTGTGTAATTGCATAGTCTGCTTTACAGTTTTACTGTATATTTTCTATTGGGTTTCAGCTAACGGTGTGGGAATTTTACTGTAAAGCCATTTTCAGGTGAGCATGATGAGTTGACCTAGTTGCAGAGGTGATAGAAGACTTGCTGTAGCTTTCCTTGTTTTGTACATGTACTTTTACATGTGATGCTTGTTTCAGAAGATTGGTTTTATATGCCTTGAGGCGATATACTTATTCATGTATGAGATGCATGTTTCCAGTTTATGAGAGTTGAACTGTGGAGAATTTATCCAAATGTTGTATATTTTGATTATCAACTGTGAAACTTATTTTCTTTAAATGGGTGTTTTGGTGGGCTTTCGCGTGACCCGAATGTTCGGGGCGTGACAATAAGTGCTAAAGAAATGTTTGGTTCATTAAAGAAGGAAACTTTCTCTTATATGATAAATTAGATGTATTATTCATTTCAGTTAGTTGCATGTAGGAGAGATAGGAGTAATAACATAAAGATCATCCACCAATGTACCAAAATAGAAAACTCGTTTATTATTCTTAATAACCACAGAGTTATTAAAATAAACTAAATATCTATTTTTAACCAATCTAAATATGAAAATTAAGTTTCTTCTAATAGAAGATACATAAAGACAATATTTCAATATTAAAACTTGATCTCCACTAAAATTAAGAGTGGCATCTCCCACTGCACCTACTGCTACCTTTGTATTATTGTCCATATGCAGATAAATCTCCCTATCATTAAGTTGTCGGATTTCCTAGAACTCCTGTAATGAATTACAGACATGATTAGTGGCTCCTATTTCTACACACAAGGTACGGGTAGATAACACCGCTAAATATATTTTTACAACCAGTGAACATAAATTACCCTGATTGTTCTGTCTTCTGAGAAATACTGAACATTACTTTTTCTAGTGCCATATTTGGTTGCAGTGAAAATATCTGTATTTTGGCTTTTTTACACCAGTCTGTGGCCCACTAACTACTCTGAAAATCGTGTCTCCCTATTTTTGAACTTTTTTTTTCATACCTTTCTTCTTCGTACTTTTTTCCGTGGCCCACTAATTGACCATGCCAAATAAAATTAAATAGCTGATATAATTTCTGTTCAGTATGTAATAATAGTGACTCAGATAGTGAGGATACTATTATATACAGCTAAGTGTTAACCATCACCTAATCCTAAAACAATCGCTTCGCAATGAATCATTGAGATGGAGAAGTGATTCATAATAACAATTATCCAGAATTATCCATAAAGAAGATTTGTACTGACGATACAGCAATTAATTTGTCCGATGGAGATAAAAACCTTACTGCCAACACGTAGAGTTTAATTATATCGCCTATAAACTGGTGATAGAGACCGCAAAATTTATTTGTGAATAAATTTCTCTCCTACTTAGATTTTTAAAACAGTTTTTAGGGTTATAGAAATTCGTTTAATTAAAATAAATTTATTAATTTTAAAAATCACACGATCTGAAAGAATCAAACATCTTTTTGTGTATACGATTCTAAAGATTTTAGTTTATCAAATTATTTTTTTGTGTTTAAATGCGTAACAAATAAAATTTAACAAATGCACAGTTTTTTCTTCAGTTTTTCAGTTAAGGTAGTGATTAAAGGTATTTATTTATTTTATTTTTCGTTCCACATTCTTCAAAAGATAGTAATTTATTTCGATTAAATATTTTTTTATTTAATTAATTCAAAATTCAGAATTAATTTTCAGGTTTTTCTAAAATATCTGATTTTATGAAAAATTATGTTAAACGTAATATTTTGTAAAAATAAAATATCTAAATTTTTTTCATTTAATTAAAAACTTTAATTAAAAAAAATTTAATTTAATTTTTCATTACAAAATATTTTATTTAAAATCGAATTTTATGAATTAATTAAATTAACAGGATAAGTAAAAAAGATATACGATATCCACACAGTTCATATATATATAAATACGATATGCATATATTTTGATTTTATGATCAAAGTGAAACGCTGAAGTGTTTCAGTCTCCTGTTGAAGATAAGTTGTAATAATCCATGTTCGTCCCGAATTTCTGTATCCCGATTGCATCAGGATTCCCTGATACTGTGTGATATACTAGTATATCATATCACAATCTTCACTTATATCAAAAAATGATCAAAATTGCCGTAGAGAAGAGCCGAACCATCGTCAGCCACCAGCCACAGCCGGCCACTAGACATCGCCGGCGCCGCCCCTAGCCACCTTCTTCAGACGGCTTTTGCCGCTACCTCGTTGCTCTGTTTCTAAAGATTTTTATACAAAAAAATAGTTCTTAAAAAATAATATTTTTTTTCAAAAAATTAGCTCGAAAACAGCGAGAAAAACATCCCAAAAAATTGCTCAAAACAGCCATCGCCATCCTGTTGCGCCGTCGCCCCTAACAACTGCCTATTTGGGCTTTTTCCAGTGGTTCTTTTGCGCCCATTTTTTCTGAAAAAAATTGCTCAAATATTCAGTAACATGATTCTTCGAAGAAAGCCTAAAAAACAATCTGAAAAGTCCCAAAAAATAGCCCCGAATAGCGCTTGCTGCGCTGCCGCTGGGGCCAAAAAATTGCAGCTGTTTTGCACCATTTTTGTGCACTGTTTGGCCTAGTTTTTTTAATGGTTTTTGGACAGTATGTTTAGGTATGTTTACTGCTGTTTTATATCTAAAAAATTATTTTAAAATAGTTCTAAAAATGACCCAAAAAATCATCTAAATAGCCACCGAACTGCCGCCGGTGGTGAGTTATTTTTGCTGATTTTTTCTGCTGTTTTTGACTTATTTTTGCTGCTATTTTTAATGCATTAATACTGCAGAAACTTACCAAAAGAACTATTTTAAAACCATTAAAAACTTACTATGATCCATGGCTCGTAAAAATTCAAAACTACCGCCGGTGCCGCCTCATGTTCTTGGATATTCAATATGTTCTTAAATAATTTAAATAGATATTTAAAAACATAAAACTAGCTATTATATCGAAACTTATGTCCCGAAGGCTCACATTCGATACTAGAAAAAATCTTTATCTATCACGATCAACTCTTGTGATTAAAAAATTAAATAATCATCATTCAAACTATTCAATTAAACATGAATAAATCGATGATCATAAAATTAGGATTTCGAATGCCTGCAAAACAAAGTTAGCACAGTTCTCAAACTACCCAGCCCCAATAATTCGTAAACAAAAAATAAAAAGGTTTTGATACCAATTGTTGGAGGTAAAACTGCCAAGATCAATGTTTTTGTAAACGATTTTAGGTAAAAAATTAACTGGACAGGCAAACGCCGAAACGGGCTCCACATAAAACTTTTGACGTCGAATAATCAAAATTAAAACCCGTGCAACCATAGTTAATTTAGAAGAATACCTTTTTACCGGTCGATTCTTCAACTACCATTTGATTCCGAGTTGAAACTTTCGTCAGATCTTCTACTGTATTCCCTTATGCGATTCTCGAATATAGTGTGGGCTATAATCTATCAAGAAATCGTACCGACAGAACCTGGACAGCTTTAGTCTTGAAGACAAGTTATGAATATAGTTCAGTCTACCTGCATATTTATAGGGTTACAGTAGGGACCTCTGGAGTAATTATGAGTCAGAATTCTAGTGGAACACTGATATGTATTCATCGGTTTTCGCAATTAAGAAAACGTCATAGCAGTATCTGTAATTATAAAAATCTTACACCGGTTTCTGCAATATCTATAAAACACTAAATTATAATTTACACAACTAAAGAATTATAATTGCACTACAACCCACAATCTCAAGACCATCTTACATTGAACTCCTATTATTAAATGCTTAACTCATCTCCCCACGTTAAGATTTTCGATACCCACCAATTAAATTTAATTACTGACAATTTAATTTAATCGACATCTTGAAATTTTTTAAGCACTTTCGCTTAACTTATTTGACCACCGGATAATCAAATTCATTTGCAGGGTTTGGCCCGGTCAAAACTTATACATTTCTTTATGGGAGTATCGTCAATTCTGATCATTCGAGACGTGGATTCTATCAATATTTAATATTCACCATATAAATAATACCGCTATCCAACTCACTGGGAATATAGACCCTTATAAGATCGCACTCTCTAATGAATTAAAACAACGAATATTAAATATATGTAAATCAATAATTATTTCAGGATTAATAGTATAAGCACTATTCATAATAATCTTGGAGTGTAAATTAATTTATATAGTCAGTATAAAATTAATTACCCCAATATGTCCCGCTCAATACATACAAAGTGTACTAACACAGAGAGTCAAAACAATAGACGACGCTACTATCTGTCCCCTGTAACCAAGATAGGCCTACTAAAACTCTGTGCTACAGTCGTACTGATAGTATGTCCATTTTTATGTGAACTGTGAACAGAATAAATGATGTCCATGCATAACATTAAAGAAATAATATACATACATTACTTATAAAGATTATCATAAAATAAATAAATAATTTTATTAAAAATAAAATTAAATATTAAAAACATGATTTTCTGTATACCAACCATAACAACCTGTGCTTTGCACCCTTTCCAGAACACCCATGTCATGTCCTATGCCTTAGAATGTTGGTTATCTAGTAGCTTCATTATCATACGTGCAAGTCCTTTTGCCCCTTGTTTCTACATTTTTTATAGTTAACTGAATCTTGACATTTCTTACTCAGCTTGTTCTGATTCCTTGACTTGGTAACCTTTTCTGGTTATCTCCTTCTGAGTTTCTTAGGTCTCTTATGTTGCTTAAAGTCAAAAGGAGAAAGGACTAGAGGCTTTCATGTTCTAGGCCACATCTTACAACCATTCATTGGCTGAATCATTGTATGCTTTTTGGCAGGATTTTTTCAAATAATATGAATGTACGTAATCTTCTGCTTCAAGCCCTTTGTCGTGAATTGCGACAATTCATGTGAGCAGGGATACCTAATAAATCCCATTTTTTGCAAGAACAAGCTCTATTAGTAAAATTCATTGTGAATTGATTTCCATAAGGGCACCAAAATTGATACTTTAATTGTTTAAACCAGTCTGGTATGCAGTATGTTGACTCTTGGTTTTGAATTTCTAACAACTTTTGAATTTCTGGGCAATCCTTGCATAATTCTTCATCCAGCCCCTCCTTATCAACCTTCTGTTCTTGATGTAACCTTTCTTTTTCTCAGTCTCGTATGCAATATGTTAACTTTTGTTATAGAATTTCTAACAACTTTTGAATTTTGAGGCAATCTTTAGTTGTATAATTCTTCACCCATCCCCTCCTTATCAACCCTTTCTTCTTAATGTAACCTTTCATTCTCTCAAGTAATCCAATAATAGGTTTGTCTTTTGCTTCTAGTATCAACTCATTGAAACTTTCACACAAGTTATTTACCAAAAGGTTACACTTTACATAGCATGTGAAATGTGACCTACTCCAATATCTTGGGCTCATTTGGCCAACCACTTAAAAGCTCCCTCATCCTCTTCTTTAACATTTTCATCTCTTCAACATAACTCTAAATAGTGGTAGCCATTGCATACATCCGCATTCTATCCTTCAAGGCAGCACTATCAAACTGTTTCTTGAAATTTTTATGCAAGTGTCTCACAAAAATGCCAATGTTCTAAGTATGGAACCAACTGATTCAATGTTAGTATTAAATCTTTTTGTTTAAAAGTCCAAAGATGTTGTTGCTAGTGTTCCATATGCAAGTATTTAAGTAACAATTACATGAACCATTCCATGACTCCCTATTTTCTATTTCCACCACATCACTTCCCAATGGAAATACACAGTTATTGAAATTCATTTTAGTTATTGTAAGTAATTGCACATTGTGTGTACCTTTTATGTTGGCAACCATCTAGCCCAAGAAAAAGTCTGTACATAACCCTCTAATAATCCCCTCTTGTAAGCGTTTAAGCACACATACCACCTAAAAATCTTGGTTGACCATAGTTAGAATCAATTAGTGCTTCCATCACAACTGTTAACCAAGAACTTGTTCTTAATCTCTTCACAATAATCCCCAAGTTTGGAATATTGATCCACATAAGTTCCATGGAACAAAAGAAAGCCTTTTTTTTAACCTCTATAGAGTTGATTGGTTGGCACTTCAATCTTTAATCCTCTCTAACACTATGTTTCATAGCACTGATATGCCAATTTGGGTTAATCCTTAGTTCCTTAATAAATTCCTGAGCTATTTGTTGTTCAAATTCCCATTGCTTTAACTTTTATAATATGTATGCTTGTTAACATAAGTTTTCACTTGAAAAGCTTGTCCTTCAAATTGGGCTGCATGCAAAACCCAACGACAACCTTTCTTACACTCAGCTTTAACTCAAATCTTATCAGATGCTACCCTTTGGTGTTAAACCTATTGCTATCGCTTGAATCACCCTAACTTATATTATCAACTTTAATATTAGAGCCCTCGTCCATATCCTCTGCATTAACATTAGTTTTCTCATCCATATTCTTAGTATCGACATTAGTGTCCTCATAAACTTGTTTTTCACACCCACCTTCTAATAATTTTATACCCCATGGATGGATTGTATACATTTCAACAACTTTATTTTTTGAAAAACAAGCAATTTTACCCAAGTCAGTTCCCCACGACACAACTTCTCACTTTCCATGAATGTGTCTCCCCTCCGTAGTAGTCTTTAATAGGGCTATAGGCTTGTGCCTTTTTTTTAATAGGTGATTCACTACCAAAGTGAAAGTCCAACTATGATATACAAGGGAGAATGGTGAGAAGTTGTCTTGGTGTCTTTATTGGTAATCATTTACACCAACCCCTTCTCAAACTAGTCCCTAGGTTGTGTGCCATATGTTAATAAGAAATTAGAGATGGAATCTGGTATTGAGGACAAAACAAACAAAATAAAAAGTAAGATTACAAAAAATCCATAACAAACAATCAGAAGAAAAGATAAAGACAAAAAATGGGGTATGTCGGCAACAACAAACATCACTTTTGCCTCGAATGTTTTCTATGCGAAGTCAGTGAATTTAACTAAGACAAAAACAATGATCAAATCAACTATCACAAACGACATGTAATAGCTCGTACTAAAGATACTAATAGAAGAAAAAGAACAACTCAAAAAGAACGAAATCTTGAACCTAAATTTGGCAAGAAGAGCCGGCCCGACCGTTTAACCTTCTCGAGTCCGAGACCTAGGATGGAGTAAGACCCACATACATATATTCTAACCCCAATGTTGAGATTAAAAATTCAAATTTTCTAAACTCAAGTCCAACTTAAATCAAGAGTTAAACCCGAAAAGTCAAGAAATGAACCTATGAGAAAATACCTAAATTTCTCCTATAATTAAAATAAAAAAAATTATAATTAAAAAAAGAGATGCTCAAGTGGCCAGCCACCCTAGGGACTTGTGCCCAAATTTGGTGGCCAAGTTCTAACAAACTCAAGTTAGTTTAAAGAAACTGAAGTTAGGCAAGTTAACCCATGGTTAAGAAAGCTTCCTAGATAAGCTTCCTCGACTAACTTTGGTTATAAAAAGGGACCCAACCCACCCATTTTTCTCCTGATGTGTTTGGCTATAGTGAGGAGAGAGAGAGAGAGAGAGAGAGAGAAGGAAGAAGAAAGAAAGGAAGAAAAAAGAAAGAAGGAAGAAGCATGGAGCTAGGAGGATCCATAGAGCCTAAAAGCTAAGTCCAAGGCTTTCATCACCAAGGAATAGCTTCTAACAAGATAAGAGAGAATCTAATACTTCTGATTTTACACAAATCAAACATCTCTCCCACTATTCTCAAACAAAAATCTAAGATCAAGAATCAAAACACAAAAATAAAGGCATTATGGTGAGATTTGTGGGACTATTTGGTATGAGTGTTGAGTTTTTGAGTTGGTATGAGTTTTCTTTCATGGGTTTCGTAACTTTTATAGGATCTGGAGTTTTTATACACAAGTATACAACACATGCATGAAAAGAAAATAGACTAAATCTTGACACACAATATGCTAGGTGGCTAGAATCTAAGTTAGGCTTAAGATTTGTGATTTTGAGCTCTCTGCCCCGAACATTGAAAAAAAGCTAATTCTAGGAAAATGATCCAAGTGTGTTTTTATATCTAGCCTAGGTTTTGATGTTATCTTTCATCCAAAATTGATTTGAACTAATTTGAATAAGTAGAACTCGACACATAGCATTCTTACCAAAATGTGTCAGTTTCAGACTAGTATGTATTGCAGATCCATAAACCTTATTTTCAAACATGATCAGGGCTTATGTCAAAACTTGAAAGTTGTAGATGATATATATCTAACTACCCACAAAAAATGAGCATAAAATATTGAGCTTTGATAGGTCTAATCACCCCTGAAAGTCACTATTGAGGTTCAGTAAATAAAAAAACCTTCTATCACATATTGTTATTGTTAGGAATGTATACTGAAAAGCCTTACTTTTTAGGTTTTTTTAATTCTTGATCCCTGGCATATTAATGAGAAACATTTGAGATGATTTTGCATTCGTGGTTTCATATTTATATTTGTTATGAATGAA
>JAOTRH010002910.1:0-24138 GCA_034768845.1 Heliamphora exappendiculata
CCAGAGACAAGGTACCTGCCTTTGGAGAAGCTTGCACTGGCCCTAGTCGTTGCCTCTCGCAAACTTATCCACTACTTTAGGGCACACCCGATCAAGGTAATCACCGAGCACCCCCTTCAATTATTACTTCAAAAAGCTAACTTTTCAGGGAGAATAGCAGGTGGGTTGTGGAGCTCGAGGAGCACGACATCACTTTTTGCCCTATGACGGCCATAAAAGGGCCAAGTTTTGGCCGACTTCATCGCTGAATTCAGCCAGAAAAAAAGTTCGGTGGACACTGGGGGCAAACCACCAAGCCAACAACTCTTGAAAATGAGGACTCAAAGTAAACTTGAAGGTTCTACGTGGATGGCTCTTCATGCAACAAGGGGGCCGGAGCAGAAATAGTACTGTATAGCCCTGAAGGAATCCTCATGGAGAGGGCTGTCCAGTTAGACTTTCAGGCCACCAACAATGAAGCCGAATACGAAGCATTGCTAGCTGGGCTCCGAGATATCATTGAGCTGAAGGCTAAAAAGGTCAAAGTATTTTGTGATTCACAGTTAGTGGTGAACTAATTCAAGGGAGAGTACCTAGCTAGAGATGACTTAATGCAAACGTACGTCCAATTAGCACAACAACTGGCCAAAGACATCCCATGCTTTGAGATCACCCAACTCTCATCCTGAGAAAACAGCCATACCGATTCCCTGGCCTGCCTGATATCAGCTGTTAGTACTGAGAAAAAAATGGTAATTTCGATGGAAGTCCTCCAACAGTCGAGCATTGTCAACCACGAAGAGAAGACGGTCTACTGCTCGAAACTGAGCATTGTCAACCACTCAGTGAAAGGCGAACTACCAGCCGATCAGAGAGAAGCTCGGGCTGTAAGAAGGAAGTCAGCTAGGTTCTGGGTCTCTAGTTCGAGGGATCTGTACAATAAGTCATTTACTGGGCCCTACCTCTTCTGTGTGCACCCGAACAAAATTCAAGACCTTTTGTTCGAAATACACGAAGGAAATTGTGGTAGCCATACTGGGGGGCGATCATTGGCTCACCAAGCAATCTCTCAGTGCTACTGGTGGCCTTACATGCAGAAGGACGCAGAGCAGTATGTCCAGAAGTGTGAGAAGTGCCAGAGGCTTAGCCCAAACATACGCATCCCAGCCGAAGATCTGTCCCCACTCACAAGTCCTTGGCCTTTTACCCAGTGAGGGTATGACATAATTGGCCCCTTTCCAAAGGCCACAGGCAACAGGAAATACCTTTTTGTTGCCACGGACTACTTCACTAAATAGGTGGAGGCTGAGCCATTGGTCAATATCAGGGACGTTGATGTAAAGAGGTTCACGTGGAAGAACATCATCAGCAGGTTCGGTATCCCCTGAGCAATTATCTCAGATAATGGTACTTAATTCAATAGCTGCCTATTTAAGAATTTTTGTTCGGAGCTAGGAATCAAGAATTACTTCTCTACACCAGCATACCCACGGAGTAATGGACAAGCAGAAGCCACCAACGAGACTATCATCGACGGACTAAAGAAGAGACTGGATGCAGCCAAAGGAAGATGGGTCGAAGAACTCCCCTCGGTTCTATGGACCTACCGAACTATTCCAAGAAGATCCACAGGTGAAACACCTTTTTTTCCTAGCCTATGGGGTGGAGGCAGCTATACCACTAGAGGTCGGATTACCGACAATCCGAACAGAGGTCAGTACTCCCGGAGCAAATGATAAGGCACTGGCCTTGGACCTTGATTTAGCCGAAGAGCGTAGGACGATGGCCACCATTAAATTGGCAACTTATGAGCAAACACTTGCCAAAGGGTACAATAAGAGGGTGAAACACCATGAGTTCAGTATAGGAGATTTGGTTCTGAGGAAAGTGCTCGGCCACATGAAGGACCCTGTCCAAGGGAAGTTGGGCCCGAACTGGGAGGGTCCGTACAAGGTCACTTCAAAGGGTGGCACCGGGGCATACCATCTTGAAGACATGAATGGGAAGGCAGTCCCCAGACCATGGAACGCTAACAACATCCGCAAGTTTTACTTTTAGTCTTTTAGTTTCTTGTAATCTTTCATTATTTACAATAAAAGGTCACTGCTCGGCATGAGCTTTTTTCTTCACTCTTAAAGTTTTTATCGATTGACATTCCTGACAAAAACTTGGGGGCATACCCTGAGTACGGCAAGCACAATGAACTTCTCCTCCAACAACCCAAGTTCGATATCTACCCGAACTAACTATGCCCTTGGTATGGACGTTAATCCCATACTCAGGATGTTCAAACCTCAAAAGGCTAAGTTCGAAATTTATCCGAACTTATTTAACCCTTAGTTCGAAGTTTATCCGAACTAATTAAGCCCTTAGTGTGGATGATAATCCCATACTCAGGATGTTTATGCCTAAAAAGGCTAAGTTCGATGTTCATCCAAACTCATTAAGCCCTTAGCATGGGTGATAATCCCATACTCAGGATGTTCAAGCCCCAAAAGGCTATGTTCGAAATTTATCCGAACTTATCTAACCCTTAGTATGGATGTTAATTCCATACTTAGAATGTTTAGCCTAAAAGAGCTAAGTTCGAAGTTTATCCGAACTCATCTAACCCTTAGTATGGATGATGATCCCATACTTAGGATGATTAAGCCTCAAAAAGCTATGTTCGATGTTTTATCCGAACTGATTATACCCTTAGTATGGAAATTGATCCCATACTTAGGAAGATTGAACCTAAGAAGGTTGTGTTTGATCACTACCCGAACTAACTATGTCCTTGGTATGGACGTTAATCCCATTCTCAGGATATTCAAGCCTCAAAAGGCTAAGTTCGAAATTTATTTGAACTTATCTAAGCCTTACTATGGGAGTTGATTCCAAAGTTATGTTTTATCCTTTGGTGTAAACGATGATGCCACACTTGGAATAATTGAGCTCAAAAAGCTAAGTTTAGAAGTATGCCTGAACTATTTATGCTCTCAGTATGAAAGTTTATCAGAAATAATACAAATGTAAAGACCGAGACAAAACCAGAAGTTCTTTTCATTAATATAAGGAGGGACTGGAACCCTCAAAGCTACAAGAATGAACCCCGAAGGGTAGTACAGAGATACTTTAATAACATAAAAGAAAAACCCTTATGGCGCAGCAAGGAAGTCTTCTGTCGTTTCTACCGGAGTGCCAACGTCCTCGGCCACCACAAGCGCAGCTACTTCTTCCTCAACATCAGCAACTCCAGCTGCAGCTGCCTGGACTTCCGCGGCCTCTTCTGCTCTTTCCTCGTCGGCTTGCTTGCTCGGTAGGGGTACTTTGGTGTACAGGGAGAGGAATCTTCAACCCCTGCGGCCTTGAGGGCTGCCTCCCAGGCATAGCCAAAGATAAGGTCTTGAAGCCCGGGAATTTGGGCCTTATAGTTTTCAGTCGCCTCGACAACACCCTCGGCATAGGACTTCTCTTGGGCAAGCGCCAACTCTGCTTCAACTTTCCCGAGCTGGGCCTGGGAGACTGTTAGGGCCTCCTCCTTCTCCTAGATGTACCTTTTTAGGGCTGTCTCCTGTACTTCCAGCTCGGAGGCCCTTGCCCAGGCAGCATCAGCAACTCTAGTCTTCTCCCAAAGACTTCTTTCCAGCTTCCCAATTTGCTGGAGGTACTTCAAGTTGGCCTGACAGAGCTTGGTCAGTTCGGCCTGTTGGGCCTCAACCCGCTCCGCCATGGCCGCAAGTCGCTGGAGGCTCTGCACAAACAGATGAAAGATTATAAACAACTCGGTTGAAGTGCAAGAATATAATAAGAGAAAAAAGGGTTTAAAGAACACCTGAATTGAGTGACGAATGGTAGACTTCACCAGCTTCTCGTGCGGAAGCTTTCGAACTTCCTCCATGTCCGCTGGAAGGAGTAGGGCTATACTCAGCCCGTAGGCAGTGTCCGGGGAGGCAACTTTGTCCTCGACATTAATGGGACGGTCCCCATTCGTTAGCTTTGGGGTGCGTAGTTCCGGTCCTTCCTCGGCTTCGGCCACTCTTTTCCTTTGGCCTTTTCTTTCTCTTTCTCCACCTCCTTCTCCTTCCCCTTGTCCTTTTTGGACACGACAGCTGCCTTCTTCAATCTCTTCGGGGCCTGGGGCGGGGCTCTTTGATCAATCGCCGCCATGGACAGCTCGGCGGCTAGGTCGGTAGCCTGAGACCGAGCAGTGGAAGCCACCGATGTCTTCTTTTTAGGACCTCCGAGAGTAAGAAAGTCCGAATGGTCAGCAGCTGCAGCCTTTCTCTTCGCCATTTCTTCTACTCGGGCAAAGTCTGATGTGGTCACAGAAGAAGATGAAGAGGAGGAGGAGAAGATGGAAATTGTGTACCCTGGGGTTGAAGGCCCAGGTTCGTCGGTTATGAGGGGAGGTTGTGCAATCGTCACTTGCCTCTCTGCTCGTGTGAATGGTAGAACAACCACCTCGAGTACGTCAACTGTTGCCGAAGCGGGGGCAGCAATTCGGACTCCGGACGTGTTTGGACGAATAAAGCTTCGGTACATCGGGATGTACTTTAGCAAGTAATGAGCAGCGCGGCCAAGGCCCTTCTGTTCGGGAAGGCCTTTATACTCCGAGACTCTCCTCAGATCCTCCAAGTGAACACCAGGCAGGGGACCCCGTGAAGGATTATTAGCAATGGCACCTGCACCGAACAAACAAGAACATAAGAACTTTGGACGTATAAAAGTAGAGCGTTCAATAAGGAATAATGACAAACAATTGGTGGGAGGACCTACCAGCCCCAGTCCGTCCTTGCTCGGGACCGTAAAGATATCCTGCTCTTCCCCAGGGCCGAACTCAAAGTTTTCCGTTATAAACAGGAAGTCATCATCGACATACTTGCCAGAATCCGGTAGTTCGATGGCCAACTTCTCAGCTACCCTCCTGGCTTTTTTGAATTTTTTAATTTATTAGAAAGTAAAAATATTTTAAGTAACAAAAAGAGAAAAAATTCACTAAATTTGAAAATAAATAACATAAAATTTGATTAGTTAGTTTATTATGGTTTATATGTTTTTTTTTGTTTATATTTAGGCATCGCGTATAATAAATTTTTTTATATGTTTTTTTTTGTTTATAGTAAAATCTTTTAACATTAGCTCAAACGAGTATACTTATTTTTTTTTTCATGTAAAAAATTAAAAAATAAAAAATTTGATAAAAAAATTAGAAAAAGTTCAAATAAGGTGAAAAAATCATTTTAAAGCTTTATAGGCACTTTTTTTTAATGATTTTTTAAATTTTCAGCCAAAACAGTTATACTTTTAAATTTATTTTATTATGATAAATCAAAAAGGTAAAAATATTTAGAGTAAAAAAATTTTAAAAATTTAAAAAAGACTAAAAGAGCCGCACACACACAAAAAAGACAAAAAAAATATCACAGATAGTGCGTTGGTCAAGAAAATTATACTTTTTTCAAAATTATTTCAATTAAAAGGGCTTTAAAATATAATAATTTATTTTTTACTAAAAATATAAAAATATAAAAATAAAAAATATATCCTAGATAGAACATTTTAGTATGCTTATTTGATCTAATGTTAAAATATTTCACTAAAAAATTAATATTTTTTTATTAAAATTAAAATTTTAAAAATAAAAATAAATTAATAAATTAAATTTTATGTTTTTATTTTACTTAATAAAAATAAATTAAAAAATTAAATTGAATTTAAAAGATCTTCTTTTGTAAAAGTAATTTTTATAAATTAATTAATTGAGTAAAAAATTAACTTTTTTTATATTGAACAATATTACAGCACTTTTATACAGTTAATTATGGTGAATATATATAATTAGTATTAGTAACAATATATTATTAAGTAAAAGTATTATTGTCTTTTAAAATTAAGTAAAAATTTAAATAAAATATCTTATAAATTAATATTTTAATTAAATTTTTTTATTTTTTATCAAATGAATTATATTAATAGTTTTAAGTATTTAGCCCAAAAAATTAAAAAACTTAGCATTGTCAATCGGACTCAATGCATGCAAGTTTTTCGACCGTGCCAAAAGCTCTCAATTCCATTCAAAATATATTGATTTGGGTGACTTTATTTATTTATTTATTAATTTATAAATTAAAAAATAAGTCATGTTATTTAAATAATTAAATAAATTAAAAATAAATAAATAAACAAATAAATAAGCATATAAGTTCGTTTGGGTAACTAAATAAGCAAATAAACTGACTTATAAACTAGCTTAAAAGCAAATAAGTAAATAATCTCGTTTGGGTAGCTAACTTATAAACAAATAAGTCACAAGTTACCCAAATAATGCGACTTAAATAAAATTTTACTTATTTACTAATAAACAATTAAGCAAACAACCCAAACATGGCCAATGTCTCGAAAGACTGCCTTTTAAAAAGTTCAATTTTTTTTAATAAAAAAATGTGAATAAAAGTTTGAGTATTTGAGATAATCTATTTAGAAAAAGAAAATTTATTATATTTTTGTTAAAATACCTAATATACTATATTTTAAAAAAATATATAGTGCTTATATATATATATATATTGGCACGGATTTTTTATCATTGAGATGAGAGTTTATTTTTTAATTGTGCATATTATAATTATTTAACTCAAAAAAATTAATATATTTGGGATATATATAAACTTTAAATTAAAAAAAAAAACAGTTCAAGTTATAAAAATATATCTCCAGCCAGTATCACTAAGTGCTCTCGTTTGGCAAATTGGCTTAAAATCAACTTATTGGATTTTTTGATTTTTTGACTTAAAATTCAAAAAGTCAAAAAATCTCATTTTTTAACACTCAGCTTTTACTCTATTGGCTTTTTCGCTTTTCGGTTTTTTTGATAACAATTTTCAATTTTATCCTTTGGTTTTTAGCTTTTTGACTTTTTAGTTTTTTGGCTTTTTGATTTTTTAACTTTTTTATTTAGCAAAATCTCATTTAGACTAAAGAAAAATCTTGAAATTTTACATCTGACTTATTTGACTTTTTTTGTGGCTTAAAGTTACTAATTTTCTAATCAAACGAACTTTTGACTTTTTAAATTTTTGGCTTAAAATGGTTTAAAACCGAAAAATCGGCTTAAAGCTAAGTTAGTTTTTTTTTCTCTTTTTTTTTTATACTTTTTAAGCTAAAGAATTTGTTTGAATTAAAAATAGATTGTTCAGTAAATTAAGTTTTAAACAAACCTTTTTAAAGTTAATTAATTGATTAGACTATTGATGTAAAAATTAAATAAATTGAATAAAAATATAGGCATGATAAGATCACATTTATCTTTAAAAATTAGTAGTATATTTCTAAATTATACTTCTTGTAAATGTTTTTAAAATAATACATATTAGTTTGATTCACCGTAAAAGGAAAAAAGAAATAATGAAAGAATAAAAGGAGCTTTCCTTGGATTATTCTTAATTTTTCTTATCTAAATAATTTATTAAATTAATTTTATAATATAAAGGATCCAAATTATACAAGCAAATTTACGACGAACACTGCAACAAATAAAAATTATTAGCGGCAGAGAGTGACATAAACACTTAGTGTCATATTTTTTCTCAACCACATGATATTGTGGAATCCAATAATACCAAATATGGAGTCCACGTCATTCTGCGAGACACCGACTGTCCATGTCCCTCTCTGTAGCAAATAATAAACTGTTGTATCTTAGTTTTTTTATATTTTTTAATTAAATTTTTTTACCTTTTTAATTCTGGGACTTAAAAGTATCTTCATTTCTTATGATGTGGTAAAAAAAAATACATTAAAGACGTACCAATAACTATTCAATTAGAAACTTATTCGCTAAGCAAGCTTTATCTTTTTCAATAAAGTAAAAAGCAGAAAAGAAACGACAAGAAAAAGAGTAAAATTTGTCTTTCAGTCCTGCTATGGGTTAGAGAGGTCTAATTCAACTATTTTTTAGTGTAAAATAATTAGATTTTGATTATTTGAACTGTTTATTTTATTATTTTTAATTTATATATTATTATTAAAAAAAATTAAATTGATCAAATATCGTTAATTGTTTTAATAAATCATATTTGAGTGAATAAAAATAAGTTGTGATGTCTATTTTATTATTAATTTTATTAACGCAATTATAATTTATTTTGACAGTTAATGATATTCTATTAATTTAATTTTTTATTATAATAATATATATGTTAAGAACAATAAAATAAACTAATTAGATTATGAAAATTCATTTATTTTAGAACCGAAACTGGTCCAATTGGGCCTCTCCAGTCCATAACAAGATTGTAGAGAAGCCTAACCCATAAAAAAATACCAAACAAGACCTATGGATTCAACTCAAGTCAAACTCAATCATTTTCAACCAGTTTTATTCCCAATTGTTGAGCTCTGTTTGTTTACAGTAGACTCCACTAAATTAAAGGCTGCTTGCTAAACCCAAAAGTGAACCAAGGAAACAAAACCCAAATCAAATGCCCCTTCAATTTGCCTCCATGAATTGGTTCCACACCAATTGTTAAGCTGTGTTTGGGTTTTTCTTTTTTATAAAAAATCTTTAAAAATTTGATCAAGAAATAAAAAACAAGCTAACAGTCAAGTCACAATTTTTTGTCTCTTCATGGTGACTTACCAAATGAATTTTTTAACTCATTTTTGGCTGAAAGCCAAGAAAAAAAAATATAAATCTAGCTGTAAGCTAGGTTACCAAACGAAAGCTTTAATAGGATTTTATACCTATTTTTTCTCTTTAGTGATTTTTTTTAATTTTATTCCAAATAAACACACTTTTTAGATTTCTATTGTCATAAAAAAATTCAAAAAAAATAAATCAAAAGATTCTAAAAGTTCTCAAAAGATGAAAAGATTTAAAAAAAACTTTGTAACTACTAATTTTAGTTAAAAGTTACAAGTTTTATCAAACACTCATAAGTTCTGCTAGAACTTGTAATAATTTTTTTTTCTATTTCAGTTACAAGTTACAATAATTAATTACTAAACACTCGCAACTTCTACTACAAATTACAATTTATAAGCTACTAGCAGTTTTTATACTATTTGACAATTTTCTTAATTTTCTCTTCTCTCTTTTTTTTGTCATTTCTCAAATTTTCGTCCATTGAAGTTTATTTGGGATAGTTTAGAATAATATTTTATTAACTTATTTTATGATAATAATTTTATTTTTAGTCAAAAAAAATTACCTTCTAGATTCATCTTATTAAAACGAATTAAAAAAGTAAAAATTTTTGAACAAAATACAATAAAAAAATAGAATAGCAAAAAAAAGCTAAAATAATTCAACAAGTAATTTTTTTATTTTAATGGATTTTTCCATCCGTTAACTATTTTTTTTCAATTTTTTCAATATCTCTCATTGAATAAAAAAGATCTAACTGAAAAATAAAAAAAGATTTAGAAAAGAAAAATAAGTCAATTATGTTGTTGCATACCAAATGTAAAAAATAAAAAAATAAATCAATTGAGAAGAAAAAGCAATCGAAGTTTGACACGTATGAATAGATAAAAAGACATTTTAAACCTAACACTCTATTTAAGAGTAATAAATCAAAAAAGCTTGATTTAAAATAGCTTAAGCCAAAAAAAAAACATTTTAAGTCAGAAAAAAAATTATAAATTTTTAAATTTACTTGTACATAATTTTATATTTAATATTAATCATGTTTAATAGATTTTGACAATGAAATTTTAAAATTATAATATTTTTAAATATATATATATATATATTTTTATGTAAAAAAATAAAATATTAAAAAAGCTAAAAACCTTTGAATTTCCAAATATAGAGTGTGTAGCCATCAATTTGTGAGGATATTTCTGAAGAAAAATACTAATAAAAATAAAAAGTAAATTTTAACTTTTTAAACTTTTATCCTTAATATCCTTCGCTATTTTATTTTCATAATAAATATTTGAAACAAACAAGAGTTTTCCCATTCGTGAAAGTGAGATCAAGGGATGAGAATGTGAAATATATAGGTCAGTACACTAATGGATGTACATATTTGCCTAAAATTAGGACCAAAAGCAAAGTATTTTTTTGTCGTTTTCTTTTACGCGGACATAAAGGGTACTGACAACTAATTTTATTCAATAATGTATCATGGGAGTACTAACAATTTATTTTATTAAATTAATATTTTAAATAATATATCATAATTTTAATTATTAAATTTAAATAAAATTTGTGAGAAGCTTATTATATTAATATTTGTCGTTATACCATATTGTTTGGAATATTAATTTAACAAAATAAGTGCATCATCTTAGTATTGTTGATGAATCTCAATATAAATATCCTGTTCCGGATAAATTTAAAAAAAAATTTCATATTTTTTCATATTTTTGTAATATTAATTTTTTTATTTTTTAAATCGTCTCAATGAGATAAATTTAAAAATAAAAAATTTAATCAAAACATGAAAAATAAGATTTGCTAAAGACAAAAATAAGCAATATAAAACTTAATTTATTAACTTATTTTAGTTTATTTTTATTTTTTATATTTATATAAATAATTTTCACTTTTTCTAACTTTGTCTGACAAAAAAGAACTTAAAAAGTATAATAATTTAATTAAATAATAAAATTTTATTAAAAATAATAAATTAAATATGTAAACAATTGTTCCAAACAAGGAGTTGGCGAGCGGCTACCAGCACTGGTGGTGGGTTTTTTTTTGTTTTTTGATTTTTCCCTGTCGCTAAAACTAATTCGTTAGGTGAAATTCATGCTTACAAAAGTTTGAAGTCAAATTATTAGATATTTTCGTAGTGTGTTATGTAAGTAATATTATATAATATTTTTTTTATAAATAAATAATTATAATTTATATTATTTTTGTTTTTTAATTATTTAATAAATATAAAATATTATGTACATATTATAAAATTTATTATTATTATATTAAATAAAAATATTATATAAATTTATCTTATAATACTCCTCCGAAAATATCAAATATTTGCTCACGTTTCACACTCTCAAAAGGGCACCATCTTGTCAACAATTCAACATGGACCAACATCTTTTTGATGGTTAGGTTCAAGATACTATTTAACATGATGGTGGTGTTTGTCCCAACTAAAAAAATAATTTTATTTTTATTTTTATTTTTACTTTTTTGAACATTTTTTATATTTAAGTATGAATTTTTTATTTTTTATTTTATATATATTTTTTGTCATGAGGAATCTCAAAAGTAAATTTTTGGGATCAAAATTGAAAAAATCACTAAAGACGAGTTATTTTTTGTTTTAAAATAGATATTTATTTTATTTTTCTGATTTTTATATTTTTATGTTTAGTTAGAATTTTTTATTTTTTTATTTTTTACAACGAGAGAAATCTAAAAATTATAAAAATTTGGACAAAAACTATAAAAAAAATCATTAAAAATAAAAATAGTTATTTGACAAACATCACCTATATATATACTAACAAATTGTTTATATTTAAATACATTATCGCGTATAATTTAACCATAGTGGTATAAGATGGTGCGTAAAGAGAATGGAGATAAAAAGAGTGATAATAAATAGTTTTGTTTTAAAAAAATATTTATTTAAAATGTGTTTGTTTAAATGAGAAAGAGTAAAGGAATTGAAATAGATCCATTTAAGTGAAAGACAGAAAGAAAGAGAAAAGAAATAGAAAACAGTTAAAATTATAAAATCAGCATCAGCTTTGGAATTATACGGTGAGTCAATTCTCACTGTTAAAAAAATAAATTTTTAATTGTAGAATATAAACTTAAATAAATCTCAATTATTTTTTTAAATATGTTATAAACAGAGATAATTTTTTTTTTTTTAAAGTAAGTTACCTCTGTAAAACCTAAGCTTCAATTAATTTTAATTACTTTTTTGAAAATGTTTTAGAGGAGAGAGAATAAATTTAGAAATATATAAATTATCCAATTATATAGATAATTACATATATATATATATGTGTGTGTATAAAATCCTTGAGACCCTAAATTTTTAGCTAAAAATGAATTGTAAAGTGAAGATCCAAATTAACTTAGTATAGTGTATGTAATGCTCAAAATAAAAGACTAGTTCCTTTTCTTGCTAATTTTGGCCATTTTGAATTTTTTTTTCTTTCAATACAAAAAATTAGGTCATTCATGAAGAATCTATTTCTTCTTAAAATGTATGTATTTTCTCACGATACTAGCAAATATGAAAACTCGCCTTGTTATTTTCGTCATCAAAGGTTTATCGCAAAAAGTATCTCGTGATGAAATTTATTTTCCTACTACAAATTTAACATTTTGTGATGAAAAATCTAAGTTTCACGCTAAGTATTTGACATTTGTGATAAAAAAAATTTATCGTTTAAAATAAAACATAAAACATTACTTACATGAAAAATTAGGTTACAAAAATTTCCTTGTGAAAGAAATATAAGTTGTGAGAATTATTATTTCATTACAAATAAAGATATTTTATGGCAAATGATTTTATCACATATTAATAAGAAGGCAACTCCCTATATTAACGCCAGGTTTTGAACTGGTAATTTAATGGTTTGAAGCCAATCACGCATTCATTGTGCCATTACACCACTTTTAAATTGTTGACAATATTAATTATATTTATTATTTACAATCCACTCTCAAAGAAATTTTCTATAACTTCAAGTAAAAGCTCACTCATGACAAAATAATCAAGATGGAGCTTTTAGGTTTGATCCATTAGAAATTTAAATTAACTTTCTGGAGATTCATAATAGCCTTCTATATTGTTAGCAGCAATCTTTATAATTTAGATAATTAAACTTTTTTATATTCCTTAAATTATAAAATTTGTATCATACATTTTGTTTTAAAAAATCAAATTCATGGAAAATATGATAAAAATATATTAAGTTCGAGAGTTTGTTAATCTGAATGACATTTCTAAAAATACCATGAAGAACAAGAATAAAGGAGATAAGAAAAAGGTGAAGCCACAAGTGGAACAGAGCATACCTGTAATTGCTATCAGAAAGTCTTCCAAAAATATTAAATCGCCACAACAGTTCTCACCGTCCCTATTCTATATCTTGTTTACTGATAGTGGTGAGCCTGAGAGTTATAATAAAACCTTACAAACTGAAAGCTCAATGAAGTGGGAATTGGCCATGAAAGATAAGATGAACTCATTGTTAACAAATTAGACGTGGGAGCTGACAGAACTGCCAGCGGAAAAAAAAACTTTGCACAATAGGTTGGTATACATAGTGAAGGAAGAGCATGATAGCAGCAAATGTTATAAGGCAAGATTAGTTGTTAAGGAATTTCAGCAAAAGAAAGGCATTGGCTACACTAAAATCTTCTCTCCGATTGTGAAGCTGACAATAATCAGACTGGCACTGAAAGTCGTGGCTACAGAGGATTTATATCTTGAACATCTGGATATCAAGCCTACTTCCCTTCATAGTGACTTGGAATAGGACATTTACATGCATCAACCAAAAGAATTCACAGTACAGGATAAAGAAACGTAGTTTGCAAACTGATTAAAAGCTTGTATGGTTTGAAACAAGCTCCAATGTAATGATACAAGAAATTTGACAATTATATGCAGGGCACTGGTTTCAAAAGGCTGGATGTAAACCATTGTTGCTCTATTAAAAACTTCGACAACTCCTATATTATTCTGCTACTGTATGTGAATGATATGCTTGTTATAGAGTCATGCATTGAGAAAATCAATCATTTGAAAAGGCAACTATTAAGACAATTTGCAATGAAGGATTTGGGTGCTGCTAAACAAACCCTTGGTATGAGAATTATCATAGACAAAGCCAGCGGGACTTTGAAACTTTTAGAGAGTGTGTATGTGAAAAAGGTACTTAGCAGATTTAATATGGATAATGCTAAATCTGTAAGTACACCCTTAGTTAGTCATTTCAAACTGACTAAGGATCAGTTTTCAAAGACAAAGTAGGAGCAGAATTACATTAGCAAGATCCTCTAAGCCTCGGCTATATGTAACCTTATGTATTCTATGGTTTACACAAGACTGAATATTGCACATGTAGTGAGAATATTGACCAGATACATAAGTGTTAAGAAATTAATTTGATTTTAATTTTCATATTTATTATGGCAATTCATGTTATATTATTCATATAAAACTACTAATGTGATAAGAACTCTCTTGTGGTTGGATTAGGAAAAGATTATGGAGTTTTAATTAATTAAGGAATCCTAGATTTTAGAGGATCCTTATTTGGTGAGTCTTAGTTGGATGAGGAGTTCTAACTTGTTTGGATTTCTTAGTGATTATCCTAGTTCGATTTGGAATTATGAGTTTGTATTATATTAGAAGACCTTAATCAGAATACTGTTCAATCTGGGAGACTGAAGTACAACTACACAAGCCAAAAGTACAAGCAGCCAATGCAGGATTCGCCACGACAGAAATACATTCTGGCATATGACCGCTCGAGCGGACCCCGGGCAGAATTAATTCGATTGAAACTCTAATTACCTGGTGTTCAAGCCTATAAATAGGACTATAGGCCAGCCACGAAAGAAAACTTCTGCAATTCAATAATCAGTTATTCTAAAGCAGATCAGAAGTTCTTTTGAGTTCTAAAAATTTCAAGATTGTTCGTGTTCAACTTAGAAGGCGTTCTAAGTTTATCGACGGAGGATTCTGCCGGTGTGATAGTAATGAGGATTCAATACATGTAAAATTTCAAGGATTTGTTGCTGCGGTGATCAAGCGGAAAATGGTGCACGTGAATTCGGCAAGATAAGCTTAAAAAGTTTGGATTGAGAATTCGATCAAAATCTGTAAGTGGGTATCTTGTAACTGTCAATTGGTTATTGCTTGATTTACCTGGACTTGGTAATCCCGTGATTTTTTTTACTCAAGTTGGATTTTTTCACGTAAAAAATCTCGTGTGTTGAGTTTGGATATTTAATTCTTTACTTATCGCATTCCACGACATAGATTAATTAAAAATATAAAAAGAATAATTTTTTAATTGGTTTGACTAAAAATTATGTAAAATAATTTTTTCAATTGGTATCATAGCAGGTTTATTTGTTTTCAAAAATAATTATAATTTTTTTTAAAGGGTTATAATTTTTTTAGAAAAAACGGTCCTAATCAATCTTGATCATAGAATTTTCAATAGAAGAAAACTCAACCATTAGACCACCCCTGTTAAATGGAAGGAATTACCCTTATTGAAAAGCTCGGATGCGAGCATTTTTAAAATCCTTCGACGAAAGAGTTTGAATTTCAGTGGTTACTGGCTATACCCGACCTACTGTTAAATCTGGGGATGATTTTATTTTAAAATCAACCGAATAATGGGATAAAAAAGATTTTGAAAATATAGGCTGGAATGGCAAGGCTATCAATACCATCTTTAGTGGTGTCACACCGAAAGAATTTTGACGAATTTGTACGTGTGAAATTGCTAAAGAAGTATGGGATATCCTTGAAATCACTCATGAAGGTACTACAACTGTAAAAATTTCAAAACTTCAAAGGCTCACTACCATTTTTGAAACTTTAAGAATAGAAGATAATAAGACTTTTGATGATTTTTATGCCAAATTGAGTGATATAGTCAATTCTAGTTTTATTCTTGGTGAAAAAATTTTAGAATCCCGCATTGTTAGAAAAATTTTGAGATCACTTCCCGAGAGATTCCAACCAAAAGTTACCGCTATTAAAGAAAGCAAAGATGTTAATACGTTGCAAGTGGAACAGTTGGTTGAAAATCTTTAAACCTATGAATAAAAATATGGCTTTAAAAACAATTTAAAATGACATTGATGAGACTGAGGAAGATGATGAGATTGATGCTGAGATTATGAAATATTTTATTAAAATTTTTAAAAAGGCTTTTAAAAATAAAAATTGCAACAATCTCAATCAGAAAAATAAAGGAGAAAATAAACTCAAAATTAATTCTAAGAATGATAATAAAAAAGTCAAAAATCAATCCCGATGTATACAGTGTTTTGAATGTCAAGGTTATGGCCATGTGGCGCATGAATGTCCAACAAAAAAAATGGTAAAGCTCTTAAAATCACATGGGATGACAAAGAAAAAGGGTAAAGCTCTTAAAGAAAAAGAAAAATGGTAAAACTCTTAAAGTCACATGAGATGACAATTTCTCTGAAAATAATTCTGACAATGATGAAGCCGATAATGATGATGGTAATTTTGCTGCTTTTACTGCTTCGTTAAATTATGTTGATCATGCATGCTCTAGTCTTAAGTCTGTCTGTGAAAGTTCAAAAACTAAATCAATCGATGATAATGATGAATCTGATTGTGAACAGGAAGATGGTGAATCTCTTCAGCATGCATATAAAAAATTGTATGAAGAAAGTTATAAATTGACTAAAATGAATTTGAAATTGATTACAAAGATAAAAAAATTTTGAAAAGAAAATAAAAAATTTGAAACACGAACTGTCTGAAAATTTATCTGAAGTTAGTCAATCAAAAACTCATAAAATCGTTTTAACAAAGAAATTGAATGCTGCTGAAAAAGAAAAAGAAGACTTAATTGAATCATGCAAAAATTTTAAAAACACTATTGTCAATCTTGAAAAAAAATTGCATAAAAATATTGAGTCAAAAAAATTACTTGAGTCGAGAGTTCTAAATTTGCAAAAAGATCTCGATACGTCTAATGTTACACTTAAAAAATTGAATGCAGGTTCTCTAGCCTTAGAAAAATTTTTAAAAGTGCAAAAAAGTGCGTCAGATCGATCCGGACTTGGGTATATTCACAAATCTTCTGTCCCAAAAGACTCAGGTAAAATCAAATTTGTGAAAGCTGTGAATGTTCCAAATAATTATATTCCATTTAAGGGTCAAACTTCGGTCTTCACTAAAGTCAAATAAGAAATTTGTTCCTATTTGTCATCATTGTGATATATTGGGACATATTAGATCCCGATGCAGAAGGCTGAATGAAAAAACTCTCGGGCAGGTGAGCACTCAAGCGGTCAACCGGCAGAAAGTTATTTTTGGCCAGAAATTCATTAACCCCATGACCTTTTTGCCTAAAATTCGATTTGTATGAGTTAGAAAATCAGACTTGATTGGGAATGTAGTTCAGAGTGCCCTAAAAAATCGACTTGTTGACAAAACCTTTAGAAGCACTCAAACTGGAACATGTGTCTTGAAATAATGTTTATTTCTCTCTTAAATAAATAAAAAATAAAATAAAATAAATTATTTTTTTTATACATGTAAATATTTTTTGTGGTAATTCTTTTGACTTTCAAAATCTGAAAAACTCGATTAATTTAAAGTAGATCAATTTTTATGAAATAAGTCAAAATAAAAAATTGACTTATTGGTTTTAGTCGATAAGAAGTTAAAGAATTCATAGTTTTGAGACTACTTGATTATTTTTCAAATAAAAGGTATCCGAACTTGTGTTCACATTTTTCATTGGAACCTTTTTGAATATTTTTTTAAAGAATACTTTTTGATTGACTATGGTGATAGGATCCCTATGTTGATGTTGATGTCTACAACCACCCTCATTTGTTTATCTATCTACTGGTTCCGTCTCATTAAGAACTGTTTGTGATATAAAATACTTATAGAAATGACTACCTATACGAACCTTGTATTTTCATTTGTTTAGGGAGAGTTTTCATCTTTTTTCAACAGATATACATTGAGAATTTATCCAGTTTGACTTTAAAAGTGTGAAAATTTTAAAAAAAATATTCAAATATGTTTCATGAAACATCAATCATTCTTAAGGATTGAATCTGAAATTTGAAGAAAAAATCGAGGAAACTCTTGCCTAAGTTTTGTTAATTTTCTCATGGCTTTAAAACTTAAGTTCGTTTTTATTTTGAAAATTAAATAAATTTTGATCTTCATTGAATGATTTATATTTTTTTGATTTGATGTCAAAAAGATTTAATTTGTTTTATTGTCAAAATAAAAAGAGAGAGTTTATAAACATTATGTTTCAAGAAAAATAATTACATATGATTGATTCTTTAGATTTTTGTTGTAGGTTCTAAGCGGTACTTTTAGGTCTAACACAAAAAAGGGGGAGATATGTTTGGTTTGGGATGGGTCTCTTTTTTTTAGAATTGATTTTGGACTAATTTTCTAATGATTTCTATTTACTTGATCTTGTTTAGAGATATGATCTTGTTTTTGTTTGTTCAGGAGATAAAAAATAAATAAAAATAAGTTTGCTTGAATCAGGATTGCGTAAAGAGTTCTGCTTGAAGGATACAACTTGAAGATTTCATATTTGGTGTGGTTAGGAGTTTTTGTGATCACCTGAAATTGCCAAGGGGGAGATTGTTAATAAATTAATTTAATTTTAATTTTCATACTTATTATGGTAATTCGGGTTATATTATTCGTGTAAAACTACTAATGTGATAAGAACTCTCTTATGGTTAGATTAGGATAAGATTATGGAGTTTTAATTAATTAAGGAATCCTAGATTTTAGAGGATCCTTATTTGATGAGTCTTAGTTGGATGAAGAGTTCTGACTTGTTTGGATTTCTTAGTGATTATCCTAGTTTGATTTGGAATTACGAGTTTGTATTATAGTAGAAGATCTTAATCAGAATATTGTTCAAGCTGGAAGACTGAAGTACAACTGCACAAGCCAAGAGTACAAGCTGCCAATGCAGGATTCGCCACGACAGAAATACATTCTGGCACATGACCGCTCGAGCGGTCCCAAGTGCGCTCGAGCGGACCACGGGCAGAATTAATTCAATTGAAACTCTAATTACCTAGTGTTCAAGCCTATAAATAGGACTACAGGCCAGCCACGAAAGGAAACTTCTACAATTCAATAATCAGTTATTCTAAAGCATATCAGAAGTTCTTTTGAGTTCTAAAAATTTCGAGATTGTTCGTGTTCAACTTAGAAGGCGTTCTAAGTTTACCAACGGAGGATTCTGCCGGTGTGATAGTATTGAGGATTCAATACGCGTGAAATTTCGAGAATTCGTTGCTGCGGTGATCAAGCAGAGAACAGTGCACGTGGATTCGGCAAGATAAGCTTAAGGAGTTTGGATTGAGGATTCGATTAAAGTCTATAAGTGGGTATCTTGTAACTGTTCAATTGGTTATTGCTTAATTTACCTGGACTTGGTAGTCCCGTGGTTTTTTTTACCCAAGTTAGATTTTTCACGTAAAAAATCTCGTGTGTTGAGTTTGGATGTTTAATTTTTTATTTCTCGCATTCCACGATACAGATTGATTAAAAATATAAAAAGAATAATTTTTTAATTGGTTTGATTAAAAATTATGTAAAATAATTTTTTCAATGAGTAATCTAGAAAAAAAGCATTAGAAAGTTGTAAAGTGGATTATGAGATATTTGAAGGGTACTACCAATGTTTCACTATGTTTTATAAGAACATACCTAAAGTTGTAAGGTTATGTGAATGCTGATTTAGTTGGTGATATCAACAGTAAAAAAAGTATTACTGAATCTGTGTATACCCTAGATGGTACACTAGTGTGTTAGGCCTTTAAACTGCAAAAGATTATTGCTCTCTCTACTATAAAAGTTGAGTATGTAGCTGTTACAAAAATTAGGAAGGAAATGATATAGTCGTAAGGTCTTTTGAAAGAGTTGGACAAGAAGGTTGATAAAAATACTCTTTACAATAATAGTCAATGTGTTATTTTTTTTGTTAAAAATTCGATATTTCACTCCAGGACAATACATATATAGTTGAAGTATCACTTTATACGTTCTCTTTTTAACAATGAAAAGTTAAAACTATAAAAGATTTATAGAACAAAGAATCCAACCAATATTTAACTAAAGGGATTAACATTGGCAACTTATTTTCGTACCAGAATGGAGTAAGGGGTAGTAAAATTATCATAATTGTGGGAGCTCGATTGAGCCTACATAGCTACCAACCTAGCAACTTGTTTGCTCACTTTAGTAATCATGTATGTTAAATTGTTAAAATTCGAGTAAACAATATCATTATTCGACGTGATATTTAAGATCCTTTAAGTAACTCCAAATATTATGGGCAATATGTTTTATTTTTTTATACATTTATTACACTTGTCTTTTTATAATAGAAGGAGTGAAAAAGTACAAAACAGTAGAAACAATCATAATTGTGAAGGTTAGTTTAGTCCACTGACTTGTTCGGTCACGTCAACTGTTATATGATGTCAAATTATCATAATAATTCAAGTGAATAGTCTCAACACGTACGTTACACAACGTGATATTGATGGGATTTAAATATTAATTTTTAAATATAAATATAAATACAAATTATATATATATTTAAAAAATTTATATAAAAATTTATGTAATTCGACATAATTTATCCACGTCTACAGGTGTAAAAGATAATTTATTCTAATTATAAAACATACAATTTTAAAATTAAAAATATTTAAAAACTCGACACTCATAACCTGAATTTTAAAATAAACTTTCGTTTTTTCGTTCAAGAGTTACTCTTGTGCTCTCGTTATTTTTTTAAGCTCTCTCTTTATATCTCTATCCTATTTGATTCAACTCTCCACACAATAACTAGAATTATAGAATTCTATTTATAAATAAACCTTAAAATTTTAGTCCCATATAATTATAATAGCCTATCCAACAATCGCCAGATTGACTTGAATTCTACAAATCACCTTAAATATAATCAGTGTCGATGTCGATTATGTTATCATTGTTAATCTGCTATACTCAAACTAGCATGACCCGCACCCCTACATCTAGATGCCTGACACCTAATCGTCGAGATGTCGGTCATTATTACACCTATTCGTCGAGGTATATTAATTGCCAATAATCTGTCGTATGAAGAAATCGTCATTTGATTTGACTTTATCTATAACTAAAATCTCAATTACATCAATTAATGATCGGTCTTTTGCCACTGCTTGAACTTAATTGCTTTTGATTAATTCTAATCACTCGCAATCAAATTTAATCTCCCTTGATCAAACTCGATATCAGCTAAATTTGTCTAATTTTGTTGAACCATTCAAAACTTACAAATTTTGATCGTACTGATAAATTCACAGTACTGAAAAACTTAAAATATGTCTCCGTGTTGAAATTTTTATTACACATACACCGATCTAATAGAAAAATTAAAATTATCAATTACACTTGTGCCACACTGAATCACACCCCTTGAATTCCTAATCCACTGATTTCCAATTCCTTCTACTTCATTGAATCAACCAGCAGCGGCTTCATTGAATCAACCCAACAACTACTCTCGAGAAGATGTGAATGTCTCGATTTCCGTGGAATAATAAATCCATGAAATTTTGCATCTCATCACGTTTTTCATTGGATTTCTTGATCAACCATCAACCCACCAAACTCCCCTGATTCATTAGCCTCTTTTTTTTTCATTCGCTTTTAATTTCTTTTCTTTTTTTCACAATGAAAATTAATTTTTGATCTATCTCGAGTCAGAAAATACCTATGCTCTAATCTCTCGCTGCGATTTTGAATTGTTAATCATCGATTATGGTATCACTTTTCGAAATTTAAACATTAATTCTCGAATGTAAACATAAATAAAAATCATACATTTACTAAATAAAAATTTACGTAGTTCGGCACAATTTGCCTACGTTCACAGATGCAAGAGATAATTCATTATAACCGAAAAATATATAATCTTGAGATCAAAAATACCCCAAAACTCGACACACACAATTCGAGCCCTGAAACTAATCCCATTTTCCCGCTCAAGAGTTACTTTCGTGCTCCCAGTGTTTTTTCATCTTCCCATACATCTCTACCACCATTGATTCAACTCTTCATACAATAATTAAAATTTTAAGGTAAATATTTGTAAGCAAAACCTAAAACTCTAGCCACCATAAAATTATAGAACTTTAAAACCCTAATCGCAATATAATTATAAAACCTTAATTATATGGGTCTGCAGAATACAAGACACATACCCAGCAATCTCCACCTTGACTTAAATTCTACAAAGTATACTAAAAATAATCGGTACCGATATCGATTCTGTTGTCTCCATCAATTTGCCACACTCAAAACAGTATAGCCCGCACCTCTATACCGAGATGCTTGACACATATCCATTGATGTGTTCGTCATCACTCTACCTACTCGCAGAAGTATAATGATTGTCAATCATATGTCGAATCAAAAAATTATCGTCTGATTTAACTCCACCTACAATTGATCTTGATTGTTTAGTGCATTATTTTTTGCCTTGCACACCATACCAAGTCGTTGCCTTTTTTTTCTTCTTCTATGCAAAATAAATATTTTTGATTTATATGGTACAAAATAAAAAATTATATTTTGCTCCGCTCACCCACAACGGCTTCGAATCTTTAGCGTAGCTCTGATACTATTTGTTGATATTTAAACACCAATTTTTGAATGTTAACAGAAGTAAAAATCATCCGCACACCAAAAAAAAAATTACGCAAAAATTTACGTAGTTCGGCACAATCTGCCTACGGCCATAGGTGCGACATATAATATATTATAATCATAGATTGTACAATCTCGAAATAAAAAATATTCTAAAACTCGACACCCATAACCCGAGCTCTGAAACAAACTTCGTTTTCCAACTCAAGGGTTACTCCCATTCCCTTGGTATTTTTTATCCCTCCCTACCTTTTTACTCATTTTGATTCAACTCTCTACACATAACAACTAGAATTATAACTGTTGGAATTTTATGAATTCATTGGCCATTGAATTTCAAAATTCAATAGCAGAATTCAATTGCAATTGAATTGGCCATTCAATTAGCAATTGAATCCAGGAAATCAATGCCATTTATGGCTATTGATTCCCCTGTAACCTCCTCCATAATGGAAGGTCTATCTATACTGTCATCATATTCAGTTTTCCAGGACAGAAAAAAAAGAAGAAGACAGAGCAAAGGTTACAGGGAAGACAGTAGAGGTGAGAAATGAGAGATACAACTCAGATTATATTGCAAGCTGTAAGATAGAGAAAGGCAGACGGAGTACGTTCGTAGCCGATCCTTGGTGGTGTTCCAACTATCATGTAGCCGTTTTATCCTGGGAGAGTGACGCCAGTGGAAAACCTACAACACCCTCGGTAGGTGGTAAATCATTCTTAAAGAAACTGCAATTGCAGGACTCGATTTGCAAATTCTATTCCTGTTATTTCTATTATTTTATTTTTCTATAATTTCATATTATTGTAATTGTTACAAGTAAATAAAGATATATTTTCTGGATCATCGAGCATGTTTATATTTTTGGCGTTGGATTGTCTCCCAACTTAAGAATGATTCAGTTTTAAAAATCTGCTCAATTTGGATCTTGTTTTCTTCTCCAGAAAATGCATGTTTATGCTTCTAACTTTTCTGTGAGTATGTACAGGATTATGCATTCTAGATCTTCGTTGGAATATGAAAAATTTTATATTGTTCAGGACAATATGTTCAGATCAATCCAGATTGTGATTTGCTTTCCATCATAATCCAGTCGGTTTCCTGATCTGTGAGAAATTTGGTCGGTTGTGTCGACATATTTTTTTTAGTGTCGACACTTTTGATGTCGACACCTTTCTTGTCTGTGTCGACCCTTTTGTCTTGTGTCGATCCTTTTTCTGATGGTGTCGACCCAAATTATTCTGTTGGTGTTGAGCAGAACTCTCAGTTCTTTTGTGTCGACACCTTTCTCAGTTTGTGTCGACACATTTCTCTGGTTAAACTCTCGGTTCTTTTGTGCCGACACCTCTCTCAGTTTGTGTCGACACATTCACTGGTTGCTGTTTGCGTTGAACCACTCGGTTCTTTTGTGTCGACTCATTTCTCAGTTTGTGTCGACCCTTTAGTTGTTTGTGTCGACCCTTGGGCTGGTTGTGCCGACCCGTTAGCTGTTTGTGTCGACCCCCGTGCCATTTGTGTCGACCCTTGGGCTATTTGTGTCGACCCTTTGACACTTTTCCGTTGGCGTCCACCTCCTTTTCCCTCCTGTGTCGACTCTTCCTGCAAGCTATTCCTGAAAAGCAAGTCGCTCATATGCCTGGTGTTTCAACTGTTCCTTTGTCTCATGTGGACAAGCTATGAAAGTTTAGAGGAGGAGCTGACTTTAAGATATGGCAACAGAAGATGGTGTTCTACCTCACCACTTTAAATCTGGCTAGATGCCTA
>JAOTRH010002930.1:0-24127 GCA_034768845.1 Heliamphora exappendiculata
AATGAATGCATAGTCCGTATATTCTATCCAGTATTTGACTCGGTGCATGCTGCACGGAAGATCGGGTCATAGGTTCTAAGAAATTATATAGGTAGGCTCACAATCGCAATGGACCCGAACATTCCATTGGTACGATTGTAGCACACCGTTATAGTAGCTGGTCTTAGCTAGGTTGAACAGGTCAAATTCAGGTTTTGGAAATTCGATATTCGAGCTCGATGTGTTAGTACACTTGGAGTGTATTGAGCGGGATCAACGAGATAATCAATTCTATACTGACTATATGAATTGATGAACATCTCATATTATCATGTATTGCACAAACTCTTAATTCTGTAGTGATTGATTGATTGTGTTCAGATAGTGTACAGTACTTTGAGTCATCATTGGTTGAGATTTTCTCAATGAGATCAATAATACCGATGAGTTGGGTACTTGCGTTATTTGTCCAATGATCGATAATCAGCTAACGCAAACCACGTCTGACTTAGGTTGAGGAGGTCCCCCTCGTGTACTTGCTTATAGGTTTGATTATGCTAAATCTGTATTGTGGATCTTTGGATCTGGCATATCAAAAGGTTAAGCGGTGTGGTTGCGAGGAGAAGAGGATAATTAAATCGAGTTGTCAGTAATCTAATTTATTTATCGGGAATCCATATCTTAAATGTGGGGAGAATTCAGTGCATTTGATAATTAGAAACTCAAGACATAATTTGAGTTAGGGCCAGGAGTTCAGTAAAGACCTTTAGTGGAATAAGTTCTGGTTCGTGCGAGAAAAGATCTAACTCGGGGAAAGAGTTAGGGATATTCGATTTTCTCGTACAGTTAGCTCAAGTCCTATACTTTCTCGTGATCCCTCACGTACCCCATTATACGTACAGATATTTACTTGTCAGTTTCGATAATTATTTAATTTAATTTGAATGTCGATTTTGCCGCCGGGAACATTCGGGAATTAAATTAAATAATTGAGGGCGGTATTGGAATTTGGCACACCTAGGGATCACTCCCTAGATGGCCGGCCCTAATAGGGATATAAGGATGTTTTATGAAAAATATATATCTCCTCCTTGGTTTTAGGGAAGAGATATATAGTTTCCATGGATAACCCAAGTGATATATTTAATATATATCACAAGGAGAAAAATAGGGAACCGAATCCCAAGCCCTAGCCACTGCCCCCTTCTCTCTCCCATTGTGTACTCCTTTGATTTTGAGAGAGAGGTGTGAGATAGAAACCAAGAAGGAGAAAAACACGAAGATCCGAATCGGTGTCCACTCGCCAGGATCGTCGTGTTCGTCGGGATATACGTGAGAAGATCATTGGGTCATCTTGGATCGTTGTTCTGTATCAAAGAAACTTGTACAAGTTTCTTTAAGATATATTTAATAATAATATATCAGTTTAATGTTATTGTTTTCATGAAAAATGCACGCGCCATTTTTTACGGTCACGGCGCCAATTCTAAATGTTTCTTTCGCATTTTCAACAATGTCCCCATCCTTAATCCTCAACTGGTGGTATCCCGATCTCAAGTTAATCTTCGAGAAATAGCTCGAACCCTTTAGCTGATCAAATAAATCTTCTATCCTCGGCATTAGCTACCTATTCTTCACTATCACCTAATTCAGTTTTCGGTAGTCGATACACAAATGCAAAAATCCATCTTTCTTCTTTGCAAAAAGAGCAGAAGCTTCCCATGGCAAAGTACTCGAACGTATAAACCCTCTGTTAAGCAACTCTTAAAGCTGTACCTTGAGTTCACGCAACTCAGCGAGTGCAAAACAATAGGACGGTATAGATATGGGAGTAGCTCCGGGAACTAGATCAATAGAGAACTCTTCCTCGAGACTTGGTGGCAACTCAAACAGATCTTCAGGGAAGGCATCTGGATAGTCGCAGACCATCGGAGGTAAATCTCCTCGAACTCTAACCTCCTCATCCAATATGAGGGCTGCAAAGAGGAAACCCAGGTTGCCCGGGTTTTGCACAGCACTCGGCATAGTCATCAAACCCTCATCTCGGTGTCCCACGAAACAAAAACAATCTCCCTCAAGTGTACAAGCCGTTATCCTTCATCGATCACAATCGATAAAGGCTTGAGACACAGATCAAACTCCCCAACCTCTCCAAGCATGTTCCACTCACGTATAGCCACAGAAGCTAACGACCCATGAGACCTCCTACTGAAAGCGTCGGCCACAATGTTGGCCTTCCCTGGATGGTACTGCAAGCCAAAATCATAATCCTCCAACAAATCCATCCGTCGTCGTTGGTGCAAGTTCAGGTCATTCTGTGAAAACAAGTATTTTAAGCTCTTATGATTAGAGAAAACCTCGAAATGCTCACCATAAAGTTAGTAACGCCATGTCTTCAAGGCAAAGACCACAGCTGCCAACTCCAAATCGTGTGTTGGGTAGTTCTTCTTGTGCGTTTTTCAACTGCCGAGAACCATAGGCTACACAGCCTAAACCGTCGTGTGATGCATCACAGTACACTGTATACCCCAAGCCTCGCTCTGGAATAATCAACACAGGCGCTCTAGTTAACCTTGTCTTCAGCTCTTGGAATGATGATCACAGCACTCACTCCAAAAAAACACAACTCCCTTCCGTGTCAGGCGCGTCATCGATGCAGCGAGTCTCGCAAAATCCTTCACAAATCGCCGATAGTACCCTGCTAAACCCAGAAAACTACAAATCTCAAAGATGCTCTTCGATCGCTCCCAACCTGTCATGGCATCTGTCTTCAACGAATCCACTGATACCCCGTCTGACGACACGACGTGTCCAAGAAACCTCACCTTAGAAATCCAGAACTCACACTTGTCAAACTTCGCGTACAAGTGATGCTCTCTCAAGGTCTGTAGCACGATCCGTAGGTGATCCTCATGTGCCTCTCTAGTGAGTGAATATATCATAATATCATCCACAAACACTACTTCAAAACTGTCCAGGTAAGGATGGAAGATCCAATTCATCAAACTCATGAATGTGGCAGGTGCATTTGTCAGACCGAACGACATGACCAGAAACTCGTAGTGACCATAGCGAGTCCAGAAGGCAGTATTCACTATGTCCTCGTCCCTAATCATCAACTGGTGGTATCCTGATCTCAAGTCAATCTTTAAGAAACAGCTCGGACCCTTTAGCTGATCAAACAAATCATCTATCCTCGGTATTAGATACTTATTCTTCACTGTCACCTGATTCAGCTTTCGATAGTCGATACACAAATGCAAAGATCCGTCTTTCTTCTTTGCAAAAAGAACAGGAGCTTCCCACAGCGAAGTACTCTGACGTATAAACCCTCTGTCAAGCAATTTTTAAAACTGTACCTTGTGTTCACGCAACTCAGCGCGTGCAAAACAATATGACGGTATAGATATGGGAGCAACTCCGGGAACTAGATCAATAGAGAACTCTACCTCGAGGCTTGGTGGCAACTCAAACAGATCTTCAGGAAAGGCATCTGGATAGTCGCAGACCACCGGAGGTAAATCTCCTCGAACTCTAACCTCCTCATCCAACATGAGGGCTGCTAAGAGGAAACCCAAGTTGCCCTAGTTCTGCATAGCACCCGACATAGTCATCAAATCCTCATCTCAGTCTCCCACGAAACAAAAATAATCTCCCTCAAGTGTACAAACCGTTACCCTCCATCGATCGCAATCGATAATGGCACGATAGGTGATCAGTCAATCCATCCCTAGGATGACATCAAGCGTGGTCATGTCGAGAATGATAAAGTCAAACTCTAAACAACGATCGGCGAACTCCAACACATAGGATCTACAAATAAGACTTAACGTCACACTCCTACTGACTAGGTCTCCATGCTCAAAGTACTACCCAACCAGTCCATTTCCAGTCCCAAAGCAGATGCAAAAGCAGATGATATAAAAGAATGTGATGCTTCGGTGTCGATAAGGACACTGGCCCATGATCTATAGAATAGAAGAGTACTTCTGATCATAGAGGTGGTAGCAGCATCGGGCACGACCGATGCCCTAGATAAACTGGGTGCAAGAACATAACCTCTGGCATGTTCACTGTGGCCCTGTACTGTGGACTGTCTGCCTGACTGTACCGAAGCACCCCCTTTTGAAAATTGAGATATCTGACGTCCCGGGACGGATGGAGTGACAGGTGCTCTAGTTGTACTTTGAACGCTCCCTCCTCTAGGACAGTTCCTCCTAATGTGCCTAGACTGGCCGCACTCAAAACACACCACTAGTCCCCTCCCTTACGCTTGCGACTGCGACTGCGACTGTGACTGTGCTTGAACATGCACTAAACTCTGACACTTTGCCGCACAATGCCCTGGCTGTTAGCACCTATGACAGACAAGCTCTCTCTGATCTGACCTTCTCATTGAGGCTATGGGAGGCGAGGATACAGATGACTGTGGCTGATATGACCCCACTGGGTACAAACTCGGACTAGATGTCCATTGACGCTTGTCCTTGCGTCCCCAGGACTGTGCACGTCCCCCGTCCTGCTAACTCCTACTATCTCTATCTCTGCGTGTCTTATTCAGAGTGTCTTCCACCTTCATGGCCCTCCGTACTAACTCTTTGAAGACCTACGTCTGAAATGTCGCCACTCTGTCTTGGATAGCGAGCCTCAAACCCTTCTCGAACTACTTCGCACGAAACTCATCAGTGGGCACAGTCTCCTGTGAAAATTGGGATAGGCTAGTAAACTCAGCCATGTACTCAATCACTGTCATCGTCCCCTACGTCAAAAAAAGTAAGTCCTCCCTGTAGTGATCCCTTAGCGTCGTCATAAAGTATTTCTCCAGAAATACCGTCGTGAATGCCTCCCAAGTGCCTCCCACTATAGTCTTAGCAAACTTTCACCACATGTGAGCACTCTCTCTCAGCTGGAAGGCAACAAACGTAACCCTCAGATCATCTTCCTCTATCTGAAGCGTGTTCAGAATCCAGGTAACCAGCTTTAGCCACTCAGTGGCTACCGTGGGGTTGGGATCCCCAAAAAAGGTAGGAGGGTCCAAGCGGAAAAACTCACGCATTGCGACTGTCGCCCTCCGCTCGGGTGCACTCTCCCTTCCCCTAGTGGCCTCAGTCAGTTGCCCGATGGAGCCGACCAACTCATGCAATAGATCTCCCTCGCCAACAAGTCCTTGGGGTGCATTAGGATCCCTAACATCTGGGACTGGAACATCCCTTCGGCCAGAACCACAGCCACGACCTTGACCTCGGCCTTGTCCTCCCTGCATGAACATAATGCTAAATGAAAGCAATATAACAGGATAAGCGTCCATACAACATGTATTGCTAACGTAACAGATAGATCACATATAGGCATGCTAACACATAGCCACTTAAGATCATGTCATCACATCCCACATACCGAGGAGAACCAACAAGAAAGACTCATCCATCTGGATAACCTACTCATATTCCTAACTAAAAATCACGTCCGCGAAACGCGTCTCTAACTTGGCTCCAAAGTTTGTTAATCCAAATGTCCGAAGGCAAGACTAATCAACCCTAAGGCCCAACCTCCATACCCACGCATTTATCATAAGCTAAGCAGGCTACCATGCTTATGTAAGAAAACTTTTGAACACATGCAATCAAGCACACATACATCCTCACAAGGTGATGTACCCTCTTTTTCATGGCTCTTAGGTATTCGAACCCAGAGCTCTGATACAAAGTTGTCACGCCCAAAACATCAGGGTCACGCGAAAGCCCACCCAAACATCATTTGAGAAAATAAGATTTGTAATTAGAAAACCATCAACTAAAAAATATAGATCATTTGGATAAAAATCCCCATAACTTAACTCTCATAAATAGGAAACATACATTCTCATACATGAATAAATATATCGTCTCAAGGCGTACAAAACCAGCCTTAAAAAATAGGCACTACATGTAAAAGTACATGTCCAAAATAGGAAAACAGCTAGTCTTCCGCCACTACAGGAATCTAGGTCAACTCCACATGCTCACCTAAATATGTTTTTACAGTAAAATCCCACATCGTGAGCGGAAGCCCAATAAAAAAATAGACGGTAAAGCTGTAAAGCAGGCTATGCATTCACACACACACGGGCTCAACCACAGGAGCTAAAAAGGGGTTTTTCTCTCAAAAACCACATGTTTTTCGTCAGACTAACATGAGTATCAAAAAGGTTTTATCTCATAAAACCACACATTCTTCATCCTTCAAACTATGCATATAATCCTAACAGATATCATGCCATAGTTAACAGAAAGCTGTAAACAAACAGAATGCTCCACTCAGGCCACTCAGCCGAGGAGAAAGATAAAATGTAATCCTATGTACCGACTATGCCATACAGACAAAGGTAATAACTATAAACTCTTGTCTATTATCTTAGTCCTGAACCACTTAAGGCCTGCTAGATAATGACAAGTTCTATACGGAGCTACCACAATAAAGCCACTCACGTGGCAACATACTTCTTTACAGATTTCCACGACCATTAGACGAAGCTAACTAAACCACATTTGCGGGGATTAACCCGAGGGACCGTAGCGAACCCACTCTGTGCAAGTTTTTGGACTTCCACCAAGGAGCAATAGAAGCCCAACTCAAAACCACACATTGTCACGGTACATCTATGAAAATATTTAAAAACCCAATCGTAGCTCAACTACGAAAAACTATGAAATAGTTTATACAACACATGTATTAAAGAGATCCAATCCATCAACATGGATATCTAAACCATTTCCACAAAATGTCAAAAAGCTGAGACTCAACCCCAAGGGTTAGCTCCAAACCTCCAATAGCACGCTTTTCACAAAATCCACGAGCACCTCGTTTTCAAATCTCCTTCTGAAAACCACGGATATACACACATCTGAAACATGTCTAAACCAAGAAAAGGCATAAAACTCACTTTTTACCCAAAACCAAGGTTTAAAACATGAAAATCACATTTAATGTATTTCTACCCGGTGAAAGAAAGTATAATTACATACTGTACCCTTTAACAATAGTAGGGTTTAGAATCCTACCTCAAAGAGCTAAAAGCTCGACGCCTCAAAATCCAACCTCGTCGGAACGAGAATCCCTCCGAATGGATACGAAGCCCACGCCGCCGACATTAAGGATCTGCTATCGAACCACTAAAAACAAAGTCCTAAGCCCCCCGAAAGCTAGAGAGAAGGTAGAGAAATGAAGAGGGAGAGAAGATATGCTTTGAAAATATGTTTTTGGACCAAAAAAGATATTTTGTAGCCTTTATAGATATTTGCGCCCAGGCCCCACCGCTCGAGTGGACCCCTTGCCGACATAGGCCCTGCCACATCACCGCTTGAGCGCCCAAGCATCGCTCGAGCGGTCACCTCTCGGACCAACACTCTGCCACCATCCCGCTCGAGCGAGATCCCCATCGCTCGAGCGGTTGTCGCTGGGAGAGAAAACTAAGAAAGGCAACCAAGCCAAACCCTCCACATACATAACATGTATACCATCTATACAAAACATGTTGTTTTACAAATTGAGACATAAATCATATACTAAGGGATACATATACAGAAGAAACATATCAACATATATATAATATCTCAAAAGAGACGGGTCCAGGTCTCACAAGCCATGTTTGTGTTCATCAGTGATTTCATGGCCACCTACCTAGCGGCATGATTTTGATCTCTAAATTCTCTCTGAGGTTCATAATCATGTCATAGGCACTGGACATTGACTAATACTGAAGCTACAATACATTTGACAAGAAAATCAAAACGTAACAATGAGTCAGCTAATCAGCCTTCTGTCACTTATGAAAAGCCTAGATTTTCTCTTCGGTCGCCCCCTCATCAGGTACTGGTGGACAAATTTCTGATAACACAAACTTATAATCCTTGGTAGTTAAAACGATATCTAGATTTTTTTTTCCAGTTAACATAATTGGAACCCATAAGTTTGTTTTCTTTAAGTATAGTCGTGAATGGATTGAAAACTATTTTATCATGGGAATCGCATAATTCAAAATCATTAATTACGATGAGAAAAAACTTTGAGTTCAAATTTAAAATTTGGTTCTCTCTGACATTTTTAAAAAAAAGAACTCGCCTTCAGCTTGGTACACCGTGAAAAGCATGTCTCGATGAGAAGGTCGTCAACTATTCATTATTTTTTCAGGCATGTCAATTTTTATTAATTTTATTATCTAAACAACAGACCATGTCAAGTAAAATTACATAGCTAACGTAGCTTCGGTCTTATAAATAATTGCAGTGACATAGATGGAGATGATACTATTATTTATAGCTAAGTTTATATCATCTCTTAATCCCGAATCAATTGCTTGGCAATGACCCCCTCAGATGAAGAAATGATTCACATTAATGATTATCCAGAATTATTCCTAAAGGAGGTTCGTACTAGTGATACCATAATTAATTCTGTCTGATGGGGAAAAATTCCCTAAAATCAACACATAAAACTAATTACATCATCTACAAACTAGTGATGGAGATCGGGAGATTTATCTGTAAATAAATTTTCTCACCCACTTAGTTTTTAAAATAATTTTGAGGATTATAAAAACTTTTTAGTAAAAATAAATTTATAATTTTCGAAAACCACATGTTACAAACGATTTCAATTTTAATCATCTTTACACATTATATGTGTAACAAGTAAAATATTCAAATTCTATTTATTTTATAAAAAAGTTAATCTTAAATAAAAATTGAAGAATTTTAATTTTATTTCATGTTACACATATTTTTTAAAAATAATTTATTTAAATTAAACTCCTTTTAATTAATTCAAAATCTCAAAATTAATCGACATGTTTTTCAAGATACCAAATTTAAAATAATCGATCTTAAAACATGATTTTAAGTAATAAAATAACATTCCAAAATTGTTTTTAAAAAAATTTAATATTTTTTGTTACAAAAAAATTAATTTTGAATAACTGATTTAATTAAACTTGAATAGAAAGTATAAACCAAATAAAAACCATATACGCATTTAATAAAAAAAATTAATGCATAATATTTCAGATTTTATTGTCAAGCTAAAACTCTTTAATCTGAAGAATTCATGTTCATCCAGAAAACATATAATCCTCTAAGAATTAGGCTTTTAGTCTTCTAGTCTTATTAGAATTGGAACTCTACAGCCAACAGAACTTCTATGACACACAGCCACTACCGTGCGTTGACTGCACTGTCATTGTTGCCGCTGGTCGTGCAGCCCACGCGCGCCTTGCACTGCCCCCGCCCATGCGCACGCACTTGGCCTACACTGTTGTGCCACACCATGTCGCCGAGCCTCGCGCGCGTACTGGCCAACAACTTTTCATACATAGAAGATAACAAGGGTTCTAGGGATTCTCCATCCTATAATATACATCACCTGCTTCCATAAAAAAAATAGTTTCCAACATGTAGCGTTTTAAAGGTACGAAACCGTACTAAAAAAAGTGCAACAAAAATATCTAATCTCCATGCTGACAACTACTAGACGACAATCGTGGTGGACCAACCTCTAGTCATTCCTGTTATTTGAAACCACAAGGTTTTAGAAGAGTGTACTTAGTAATATAATAAACAAGAACAAAGTCAAACACTCAATTTAAGTACACAAAAAACATATTTGAAATCAGTTCATCATGCTGTAATAAGGGTCATAAAATTGTTGAATCTCATTTCATCATAAAAGAATCTAATGAGTCATATATAACTTTTTTATTTCACAAAAATATAATTTTTAACATAACAACCACAATTTATAAAATACACTTCTAATTCACAACTCATACCCAGCAGTGTCTAAGTGGTCGTCAACCTGATGACCAGGAGTTCCGACGATACCATAACCTCAATTCTCAATCCACGAATGGAAACATGATGGTGTTAAGGCAAACTGTCAAGATCCTAAGATTGTGTCTATGAATTTGGTCAAAAATAATTCAGATGGACATTCGCCGAAACAGGCTCTAAATTATTTTTTTTATATTGAAAAAAAAAACCCGGTATAACTCCCACATTTAGTTTAGTATTATACCTGTTGAAGACTGATATGTTTCATTTTGTTTACTGCCAAAACTTTATACAGCAAACTGCTGCGGTAATTGACTAGAAGTCAATTTTTCCAAACAAGCCTCCTGATGTATTCCTAAATGCAAGAATACAATTGTAGTGTGGACTACGTTCTTCGTATTCTCTAAAACCCTCATTGATTAATAAACTTAGGTTCTCAAAAAAGTGGAAAACCTAGCCTTTTGATCAACTGAATGAATAGTGTACCAAGGTTTATAACTGCATATATATAGGATACAGTAGGGACCTATGGAGTAAATAAGATGTAGGTCCCTAATTCAATTATGAAATCCTACCTCAACCCAGTAGTAATTTCTTAAAAACATAAATTTTAATTAATTTAACTAAATTATTATAATTGTACTCCAAGCCTTAAACTCAAAATCGAAGTATTCGAGCTCCTGTTATTAAAATGGTTATTTATTCTTCCTATGTTAGGATTATAGATACCTGTCGATTAAATTAAATTATTGACAATTATATTTAATTGACTTCTTTGAAAAATTCTTAAGACCTTCTGTTTAACTTATTTGATAAACTGGATTATAAAATCCACCTATAGGGTTTTGCTCGATTAAAACTATAATGCCTCGACTACCGGGCACGTTGAGACATACATATACGCATAATAAAGGTTATACTAATGCATTCATTCATAATTAATTATTAATTACAATATTATAAGACATCAAGTTCTTCCCTGTGCAACGCACAAAAGACAATTATTATAGTTATCCATTACAAGTTCACGGTAGATAGGGAAAATCTTGCTTGAATAGATAGCATAAAAGTTGATAAAAAGGGATTTCCACATTCTTTATACGTCCTCATGGTCCTTAGGTTCTTGGTACTCAACATGTTCTATAAAATCTTCCACGTACTGCAATTCTTCATCTTCACCTACAACATTAATGCCATGAGCCGAAACCTAGAAGAAAACTCTAAAATCCTATAGATCTAACTTAGAGAACAATCTAACCAAACAACATTCCACATTAAAATGATCATATTCACATGAAAAATTTAGAGGGAGGATTAAAATAAATTAAACTTAAATAAACAAGTACAACATTTAATTGAAACATAAAGGAGGTCAAGTGTACATGAGATGAGATGATAATGCGTGCTATGCATATGCCACCCCGACCATGGACCAAACCGGGACTAAGAACTCCACGTTGGGAATTCCAAGAGATAGACTTTCTAGACAATGTGAACTCTAGATGTAATAACCTGCATTCCCAAAACTAATATAAATGAAAATGTGATTCGATCGAATTAGTTAGTATGTTAGCTATGGAAGGAAACTCAAAATCTATCTCCCCAGAAAAGATCTAAAACTAACTAAGAGTCTTCTTGAACTCGAGAATTCGAATTGGGTAAACCTAGTGTTGCTTTAAAGTTACAATGTTGGGAGTCCAAGTTCTTAAGCCCAGTATAGAAAGAAATAGAAAGTTTGACCCAAATGTTAGTTAAGGCCCATTTCTTCACTACAGCCAAAACACACACAAGACTCAAGACTAATAATGAGGCCAAAGTAGGAAGTGCGAGACCTTGTACGACCTCTTTTTATGTTAAATGCATATTCGATGTTTTTCGACGCATGTTTAGAATTTTTATTTCTACATGTTTTTAAGAAATTTGATGCGTGCTTGAGTATATCTATGCATGCTGGGTTGGTCCCAGGGGTTGTTGGGAGTTACGGTTTGAATTTCAAAAATTTAGAAAAAAAATATTTTGGAGGCCTATACATATCTGGAGTTAGATATTTTTAAAAAAGTCTTTTCAAAACTTTTTGACTAAGTTTCTTCTATTTTCTCTCTTCCTTCTCTTTAACTTCTCGGGGGCCTGGGGCTTGATTTTTGGCGATCTAATAGCCAATCCTTGTTGTTGGCATCGTGGTCTACGCATCCATCCGGACAGAATTCTATTTCGACGAAACTCGATTTTGCACGCATATCGAGACGTCGAGTTTTCAACTCACTGAGATAGGATTCTAGACTTTAAAGTTGTTAGAGGGTGTTATATGTAATCTTATGCCTCTTTACTATTTTATATTCATGAAAAGATGTTTCATGTTTAGGAAAATTGGCTTTTTGGTTTTATAACCTTTTTCGTTGTTTTGGTTGGATGAAAACGATGTTAGATGTTATTTTTGAGGCCTTGGGTGGTAGGCTTGGACGTGTGTGAGTCCATTGATGTTTGATGGAAGTTTTGAGGCTTCGTCTTGGGTTCAAATGGGAAAATCATACCCTAAAAATGTTTTTTGGGCTGGTACAATTGACTAAACTCATGGGGTCAGTCGGCTGGATCATGGTTTGGTGGGTTCAGTCGACTGAACCGTGTGTTTGGCGTTTCATGCTTTTTTAGTGTGTTTTTTAGTTGATTGGAGGGTGGGTTCAGTTGACTAGACCTGGGCTGATGGGTGAAAATGTTTGAAAAATGTGTTTCCTTGGAAGTTTGGAGCTAGCCCTTGAGGTTGAGTCTCAACTTTTAAAACGTTTTGGTGAACATCATGTTTTTACACGCTAGTTGTTCTCCATGTTGATGGATTGGATCTCTTTTATATACATGTGTTGTATATCTGCTTGTGGGTTTTTAAATATTATCCATAGATGTACCGTGAGAGTGCGTGTGTTGAGTTGGGCTTCCATTGCTTCACGGTAAAAGTCTAAAAACGTGCGCAGAGTAGGTCCCTACGTGCCTTTGGGTTAATTCCCGTAAACGAGATTGGTGGGTGCTTAGTGCCCTCGGGTTGTGAACCCGTAAACTAAGTGGTTGGTGGGTGCTTAGGGCCCTCGGATTGTGAACCCGTAAACTAAGTCGGTTGCCTTTGTGAATGGCGCTGCTTACGTTATCGTGACTCCGTATAAAACTTATCATTACCGAGCAGGCCTTAAATCGTGACTAGGATAATGGACAGGAGTCTATAGTTATTACCTTTGTCTGTGTGGTAGAGTCGGTACATAGAATTTCATCTTATCTTGTTTTCTCCTCAGCTGTGTGACCCGAGTGGAGATTACCGTTTTACTACTGCTTTCCCTTAATTGTGGCATGATATTTATTAGGATGATATGCATAGTTTCAAGGATGATATGGTGGTTTTTAAATGGAAAACTTGTGGTTTTTGTGAGAAAAACCTTTTTGGCTTTTGTGGTCGAGTTAACTCCCACCATATGATTGCATGACCTGCTTTACAGCTTTACTGTCTTTTTCCTATTGGGCTTCGTCTCACGGTGTGGGATCTTGCAGTAAAACTATTTTTCGATGGACGTGAGGAGTTGACCTAGATGCCCGTGGTGACGGAAGACTAGATGCAGCTTCTTTTATTTTGAGACATATATTTTTACGTGTGATGCCTGCTCCATTAGGCAGGTTTTGTACGCCTTGAGGTGATACAATTATTAATGTATGAGATTGCATGTTTATTGTTTACGAGAGCTGAACTATGGGAAATCGTTTATCCAAATGTTGGATTTTTTTGAGTTGATGGTGTTTCAACTTCAAATCTTATTTTCATAAACGGTGTTTGGTGGGTTTTTGCAGGGACCTAATGTTGGGGCGTGACAACTTGGTATCAGAGCTCTGGGTTCGAATATGTAAGAGCCATGGGAAAGAGGATACATCACCTTATGAGGATGTATGTGTGCTTGATTGCATGTGTTATAGCGTTTTCCTAACATCAGCATGATAACTTGTGGTGTATATGTGTGTATGGAGGTTGCACCTTAGGATTGATTAGTCTTGTCTTCGGTCATTTGGATTAACAAACTTGGGAGCCATGTTAGAGACTCATTTCGTGGACATAATTTCTAGTAAGGAATCTGAGTAGGTTATCTAGAGTAACGAGTCCTTCTTATTGGTTCTCCTCGGTATGTTAGATGTGATGACATGATCTAAGTGGCTATGTGTTAGCATGCTTATATGTATTATGTCTTTTACGTTAGCAATCATATGTTGTATGGATGTCTATCCTATTATATTGCTTTCGTATAGAGTTATGTCCATGCGGGGAGGACGAGGTCGAGGTTGAGACCGTGGCCATAGTTCTGGCTGAAGGTACGTTCCAGTCCTTGATGTTAGGGATGCCAATGCACCCCACGGACCTATTGATGGGAGAGATCTGTTGCGTGAGAAGGTCGGCTCCATCCGGCAACTGGCTGAGGCCACTAGGGAAAGGGAGAATGTACCTGAGTCGAGGGCGACGGTTGTGATGCGTAAGTTTTTCCATTTGGACCCTCCTACCTTTTATGGGCATCCTAACCCCACGGTAGCCATAGAATGGCTAGAGCTGGTTTCCAGGATTCTGGATACACTACAGATTGAGGAAGATGTCCTAAGGGTTACTTTTGCTGCTTTCCAGCTGAGGGAAAGTGCTCACATGAGGTGGAAGTTTGCCAAGACTATAGTCAGAGGCACTTGGGAGGCATTCACAAAGGTATTTCTAAAGAAAAAAAATTTAGCGACTCTAAGGGATCGGTATAGAGAGGACTTCCTTTTCTAACTCAGGGGACCATGACAGTGACTGAGTATGAGGCCAAGTTCACTAGATTATCTCAGTTTGCTCAGGAGATCATACCTACATATGAGTTTCATGCGAAGAGGTTCGAGAGGGGTTTGAGGCCCACTATCAGAGACAGGGTGGCGGCATTCAGGATGTAGGTCTTTACAGAGTTGGTGGAGACCGCCATGAAGGTGGAAGACACTCTGAACAAGACGCGCAGAGACAAAGATAGTAGGGGTCCGCAAGATGGGGGACGTGCATAGTTCTAGGGATGTAGGGATAAGCATCGATGGACATCTGTTTCGAGTTCTCATCCGGTGGGGTTGTATCCGCCACAGTCTTCTGCATTCACGCCTCCCATAGCTTTAACAGGAAGGCCGAATCAGAGAGAGCCTATTTGTTTCAGATGTAGACGGTCAGGGCACTACGTGGCAGAGTGCCATAGTCCAGTGCTTGTTTAGGCACAGGGACAGTCACAGTGGCAGTCGCAGGCGCAGGAGAGGGGGCCAATGGTATGTTTTGAGTGCGGCCAGTTTGGGCACATCCGTAGGGATTGTCTTAGAGGAGGGAGTGTGAGGAGTATAGCTGGAGCACCTATTACTTTATCTTCCCAGGGACGCCAGCCATGTAGATTCGCAGAAGGGGGGCTTCAGTATAGTCGAGCAGACAGTTGATAATTCAGGACCACAGTGGACAGGCCAGAGCATATGTCCTTGCAGATCCCTGTTCATCTAAAGCACTGGTCGTGCCCGATGCTGCTGCTATGACCTCGATGATTAGAGGTACTCTTCTAGTCTTTAGATCATGGACCAGTGTTCTTATCGACACGGGAACATCACATTCGTTTATATCATCTGCCTTTACATCTACTTTGGGGTTGAAACCAGACTTGTTGGGTAGTGCCTTGAGCACAGAGACCCCAGTCAGTGGGAGTGTGACGTTGAGTCTTGTTTGTAGATCCTGCGTGTTGGAGGTCACTGATAGTTGTTTAGAGTTTGATTTTATCATTCTAGACATGACCACGTTTGATGTCATCCTAGGGATGGATTGGCTGACCACCTATCGTGCCTTTATCGATTGTGATCGATGAAGGGTAATGATTTGTACACCGACGGGAGATTACTTTTGCTTCGTGGGTGACCAGGATGAGGGTTTGGTGTCTATGTTCGGTGTTGTGCAGAACCAGGGCAACCTGGGTTCCCTCTTTGTAGCTCTCATGTTGGATGAGGAGGTTGGGGTTCAAGGAGCGTTACCTCTGGTGGTTTGCGACTATCTAGATGTCTTTCTTGACTATCTATTTGAGTTGTCACCAAACCGGGAGGTAGAGTTCTCTATTGAGTTGGTTTCACGAACTGGTCTCATCTCCATGCTGCCTTGCCGTTTTGCACCTACTGAGTTGCGCGAACTTAAGGTACAGTTATAAGAGTTACTGGATAGGGGGTTTGTGCGCCCAAGTACTTTTCTGTGGGGAGCTCTTGCTCTTTTTGCCAAGATGAAGGATGGATCCTTGCGATTGTGTATCGACTACCGGAAGCTAATCAAGTAACAGTGGAGAATAAATATCCTATACCGAGGATTGACAATTTATTTGATCAGTTGAAGGGGTCGAGCTGCTTCTCCAAGATTGACTTGAGATCAGGATACCACTAGCTGAGGATTAGAGACGTGGACATTGTGAAGACCGCCTTCCGAACTCGTTATGGTCACTATGAGTTTCTGGTCATGTTGTTCGGTCTAACGAACGCTCCTGCTACGTTTATGGGTTTGATGAATCGGATCTTCCATCCTTACTTGGACAGTTTTGTGGTGGTGTTTGTGGATGATATTCTCATATACTCACCCACTAGAGAGGCACACAAGGACCACCTACGTATCGTTCTACGGACTATGAGAGAGCATCGCTTGTATGTGAAGTTACAGAAGTGCGAGTTTTGGATGTCTGAGGTGAGATTTTTGGGACACGTAGTGTCGACAGATGGGGTAGCAGTGGATCCATCGAAGATAAATGCTGTGATGGGTTGGGAGCGACCGAAGAACGTCTTTGACATCCACAACTTTCTGGGTTTAGCAGGTTATTATCGGCGATTCGTGAAGGATTTTGCGAGACTTACTGCACTGATGATGCGCTTGACGTGAAAGGGAGTTGTGTTCGTTTGGAACGAGTCCTGTGAGTTGGCATTCTAGGAGCTGAAGACGAGGTTGACTAGTCCGCCAGTATTGATTATCCCAGAGCGAGGCTTGGGGTATACAGTGTGCTGTGATCCATCACATGACGGTTTAGGCGGTGTTTTGATGCAGGGAGGTAAGGTTGTAGCTTATGGTTCTTGGTAGTTGAAGACGCATGAGAAGAACTACCCGACACACGACCTGGAGTTGGCTGCCATGGTCTTTGCGTTGAAGACATGGCGTCATTATCTTTATGGTGAGCACTTCGAGGTTTTCTCCATTCACATGAGTTTGAAATACTTATTTTCATAGAAGGACCTAAACTTGCACCAACGACGATGGATGAAGTTGTTGGAGGATTATGATTTTGACTTATAGTACCATCCAGGGAAGGCCAATGCTGTGGCTGATGTGCTCAGTAGGAGATCTTATGAGTCGTTAGCTTCTATGGCTATACACGAGTGGCACATGCTTGGAGAGATCGGGAAGTTTGATCTGTGTCTCGGATAGACAGCGACGGGTGCTACCTTATTCTCAATAATTTCATGACCAGCATTGATAGCACGTGTGCTAGAGGTCCAACAGACAGATCAGGAAGCTCAGATGATACGAGATCGTGTTACTAGTAGAGAGGATACAGCATGTTGGGTTGTGGGTTCAGATCAGAGTCTGAGATTGGTCGGGAGCCTGTTTGTGCAAAAGTCATGCCATGCGGATATACTACGTGAGTATCATCATTCTCGCCTTGCTGTGCATCCAGGAGGCACGAAGATGTATCATGACCTACGTCGTCAATTTTGTTGGATAAGAATGAAGAGAGATGTGATCCAATTTGTTTCTCGGTGCCTTAACCAGAGACCGGCAGGATTGTTACAGCTGTTGCCGACATCAGAATTGAAGTGGGAGAACGTCACGATGGACTTTGTGTTGGGACTTCCTCGATCACCTAGGGGACACGACGCCGTATGGGTTGTGGTTGATAGGTTGACGAAGTCTGCACACTTTCTCCCTATCCGCGTGAAGGATTCGGTGGATAGACTGAGTAGGTTGTATGTCAGAGAGATAGTCCGGTTGCATGGAGTGTTAGTGTCTATTATTTCTGACCAAGACCTGCGATTCACCTCACACTTTTGGTAGAGTTTTCAGGAGGCTTTGGGCACGAACTTGATGTTCAGTACAACTTTTCACCCCCAGATGGATGGCTAGTCTGAGAGAACTATACAGATTCTGGAGGATATGTTGAGGGCATGTGTACTTGATTTCAGGGATTCTTGGGAGGATCATCTACCGTTAGTAGAGTTTGCATACAACAACAACTATTTGTCCAGTATTGGGATAGCACCGTATGAGGCTTTATATGGTAGACCGTGTAGGTCACCAGTATGTTGGACAGATGTAGGAGAGACCACAGTTTTGGGACCAGACATGGTACGAGAGATGACAGAGAAGATTACAATGATTCGCCAGCGTCTAGTGATAGCGCAGAGCCGCCAAAAGAGTTATGCAAATTAGAGGAGAAGGCCTTTGGAGTTTGCAATGAGAGATCACGTGTTTCTGAAGGTCTCGCCACGTAGAGGCTTGATGAGATTTGGTCGTAGCGGGAAGCTATCACCGCGCTTTATTGGTCCTTTTGAGATCTTGGAGTAGATTAGCGAGGTTGCTTACTGTCTGGCCTTGCCACCACAGTTGGCGTCTGTACACAACGTGTTTTACGTTTCTATGCTTCAGAAGTACGAGCCTGATCCTTCACATGTATTAGATTGGGCTGAACTACGGGTTGAAGAGGATGCCACCTATAAAGAGCGTCCAGTGAAGATTCTTGATATGAAGGAGCAAGTGTTACGGGAGAGAACAATTGCTTATGCCAAGGTCTTATGGCATCATCACGGGGTTGAAGAAGCGACGTGAGAGCTTGAGTCTGGGGTGCATGCTAGATACGTGGAGCTGTTTACCTCGTGGCCTTGTAGTGAATTTCGGGGGTAAAATTCCTTAAAGGGGGGAGAGTTGTGAGCCCCTGTACCACCTCTTTTTATGTTAAATGCATATTCGGTGTTTTTTGACGCATGTTTAGAATTTTTGTTTCTACATGTTTTTAAGCAATTTGATGTGTGTTTGAGTATATCTATGCATGCTGGGTTGGTCCTGGGGGTTGTTGGGAATTGCGGTTTGAATTTTAAAAATTAAAAAAAAAGATATTTTGAAAGCCTATAAATAACTGAAATTAGATATTTTCAAAAGATATTTTCAAAATTTCTTGACTAAGTTTCCTCCAATTTCTCTCTGCTTTCTCTCTAACTTCTTGGGGGCTTGGGGCTTGGTTTTTGGCGATCCAACAGCCGATCCTTGTTGTTGGCATCGTGGTCTACGCATCCATCCAAACGGAATTCTATTTTGATGAATCTCGATTTTGTACGTGGATCGAGACGTCGAGTTTTTAACTCACCGAGATAGGATTCTAGATTTTAAAGTTGTTAGAGGGTGTTATATGTAATCTTATGCATATTTACCATTTTATATTCATGAAAAGATGCTTCACCTTCGGGAAAATTGGGTTTTTGATTTTAAAAATCTTTTTTCATCATTTTGGTTGGATGAAAACGGTGTTGGATGTTATTTTTGAGGCCTTGGGTGGTAGGCTTGGACGTGTGTGAGTCCATGGGTGCTTGATGGAAGCTTCGAGGCTTCATCTTGGGTTTAAAATGGGAAAATCATACCCTAAAAATGTTTTTTGGGCTGGTTCAGTCGACTGAACCCATGGGGTCAGTTGACTGGAACATGGTTTGGTGGGTTCAGTCGACTGAACTCATGAGGTCCGTTGACTGCACTGTGTGTTTGGCATTTTGTGCTTTTCCAATGTGTTTTGCAGTCGACTGGAGGGTGGTTCTAGTCAACTAGACCTGGGCTAATGGGTGAAAATGTTTGAAAAACGTGTTTCCTTGGAGGTTTAGAGCTAGCCCTTGGGGTTGAGTCTCAACGTTTAAAACGTTTTGGTTGCCATCATGTTTTTACATGCTAGTTGATCTCCATATTGATGGATTGGATCTCTTTTATATACATGTGTTGTATATCTGCTTGTGGGTTTTTAAATGTTATCCATAGATGTACCGTGGCAGTGGGTTTGTTGAGTTGGGCTTCCATTGCTCCACGGTGAAAGTCCAAAAATGTGCGCAGAGTAGGTCCCTACGTGCCTTCGGGTTAATCCCCGTAAATGAGGTTGGTGGGTGCTTAATGCCCTCGGGTTGTGAACCCGTAAACTAAATGGTTGGTGGGTGCTTAGGGTCCTCGAGTTGTGGACCCATAAACTAAGTCGGTTGCCTCCGTAAATGGCGTTGCTTATGTTGTTGTGACTCCGTATAGAACTTTTCGTTACCGAGCAGGCCTTAAGTCATGACTAGGGTAATGGATAGGAGTCTATAGTTGTTACCTTTGTCTGTGTGGCAGATTCGGTACATAGGATTTCATCTTATCTTGTTTTCTCCTTGGCTATGTGACTCGAGTGGTGATTACTGTTTTACTACTGCCTTTCCATAACTGTGGCATGATATCTGTTAGGATGATATGCATAGTTGCAAGGATGATATGGTGGTTTTCAGATGAAAAACTTGTGGTTTTATGAGAAAAACCTTTTTGGCTTTGTGGTCGAGTTAGCTCCCACCATATGATTGCATGACCAGCTTTACAGGTTTATTGTCTTTTTTTTATTGGGCTTTGGCTCACGTTGTGTGATTTTGTTGTAAAACTATTTTCAGGTGAACGTGAAGAGTTGACCTAGATGCCCGTGGTGACGGAAGACTAGATGTAGCTTCTCCTGTTTTGAGACATGTACTTTTATATGTGAAGCTTGTTCTAGAAGGCGGGTTTTGTACACCTTGAGGTGATATAATTATTCATGTATGAAATTACATATTTATTGTTTACAAGAGCTAAATTATGGAAAATCTTTTATCCAAATTTCCTATATTTTTTAGTTGATGGTGTTTCAACTTCAAATCTCATTTTCATAAACAGTGTTTGGTGGATTTTCGCGTGACCCTGGTGTTGGGGCGTGACAGAAAGATTGATCTAACACAAATAAGACCCAAATTATTTAACTTAGGCCCACAAAAATTAAAAAGAAAGTCTATGGGTCAAGTCAATTTTAAAAATAAAAGAAAGACCCAAATTTAATTCTTCTGGTCCAAAATTTTAAATTTTAATAATTATAAAACACAAAAATGAAGTATTTAAAACAAAACAGGGGGAGAACCCCATGTGGCTGCCCACATAGGGAATTGTGCCCAAAAAGTATAACTTTTGTACTTTTGTTATATCTTGAGAATTTATCTTGGGAACATGCATTTTATATTGCATTGGTAGTTTTTCATTATAAATGGAGCAATTTGGGATAGTTTTAATATATTTACATTCTACGAAATTAATTCTAAAATAAAATCTCAATTATAGAAAATTAAGTAAATCACATATATTGATTACTTTTTGTGTCAAATTATCTTCTTGGACAGTTTGGACATTTTCCTGCTTCTTTTTAGCTGAAAGAGTTTTAATCAGCTAAAATCTCCCAACTCCTCATCATTTAATATCTTGACAACACATCAACCTACATGGCTATAATTATGAATTAGTCCCTAACCTATTCAAATTAATTACAAAACAAGTCCCTAAAAATTACACATCAAGTCCTTCCATGAGCTTATAAATAAAAGGCCATTCTCCACCATTTTCCCTTTTTCATTTAGGTCAAGGTGAGGGTTTAGAGAGAGAGAGAGAGAGTGAGTCTTGAAGAAGAAGAAGAAGAAGAAGAAGAAGAAAGAAAGAAAGAAGAAAGAAGGAAGAAAAGAAAAAGAAGGTCGATCCCAAGAGGCCTAAAGCTTAAGTCCTAACTTCCATTGATCAAGTATTTGAGGTAGGAGCTCCTAACACCGTCCTTAACCTTCTCTTCTAAATCCTTTCTACAACATTTAATAAGATTTGAAGTCCTAAGGACAAGGCTAGAAATAAGAAGGTGAAAAAAGAATCGAATATGAGATAGCCTAGTGGAGGTGGTTGGAATAACGCCTTGCCTTTTGATTTCTTTTATGAGGTAGACAAGTATGATATGAGGGTATTTAGACATCTAGAATATATTCATTTTTTGATGTTAAATATTATATACGGACCCAAAAAATAAGTTAAACAAAAGTAGGAACAAATCTACCAAAGAAAAACTAAGAAAAAGCCTTCTTTCTTCTCATACCCTAATTTTTGGTGAACTTAAAGTGTCTTCTATAAAATCTACTTTAACTGGAACTTCATGAGACTATTTTTAGCATGTCTTAGTCTTTGTAGAACACAAAATGAAGTCTAAATACCCGAAAGATAATTTTTACTCTTTAACACCAAACAAGTAGAAAAATAGTCCACTTTGCCGATTTTTATAAAATTTCAAAAACATCCCCTAAGGTCAAGTTTTATGTCCAGAGTTAGGTGTTTGAGTTATCTTTTATATAAAATTTATTTAGAGTGATTTGACCGGACAGTTTTTCCTAAAACTCAATTTTACCAAATAGTGTCGTTTTGGATCTCTTATCTTCAATGATTTTTTCCCCTGTTTAAAGACACCTTCTGGCTTAATGATCTACATATGAAATGTTCCTAACTTGCATATCTATCACCTTATAGATTTTTGTAGAAAACAAATGACTCTAATTATGTTAAAAGTATTTTATGGTAAGACCAACATATTCTGAATTTTTTATTTAAAGAAATAACCAATGCTTAGAAAGTATTTTGATCTCCATGTGTGAGTCCAAATCTTGGCAGGTGTTTGTTTGACTCTAAGGGATGATAAAACATCGTAAACAATGAGTTTTTCTTTAAAGACTTAAAAGAATAAGATTTGAGCTATCCACCATAAAATCGACCCGAAAACCCGAACAATTCCTTTAACGTTTGATAATAGGAGATAGTGCCCAACGTGTACGTAATGTTTTTATTATTTGATAGGCATCGGGATATTATCATTGGAGATTTGAATCTCGAATCCTTTTGAGGAGGTGCTTACGTATCATTTAAATAAGGTGAGAGTACTTAGATATTATCTTGATCAATTGAACTTGTGTTATGTATATATTTTTTAAATGCTTCCATGTTTGTGTTGTGAAAACATGAGTTTTGAATAATAGCACGTGGTTATACATTTTCAAATGCCATGCTATTTCGGTTATTCGATCTATAATTTTTGAGGAAGCATGTGTGATGAATAAGGAATGATAATTTATTGGTTTGTTTAAAGTGCCAAGTTATACGGGTGTTCAGCCTGTTATATCCTGTTATGGGAAAATACCCAATATGGGTTTTTATATCCTATTAGGGGAGGTTACCTGTTATGGGTTTTTATATCCTTTAAGGGGAGGCTTGCCCGATAAAGGGGTTATTAGCCATCAAAGGTATTACAAGCTAAGTCTCGGGTTTTGCGTATACCACTTTTGCATATAAAAAGTGGTTCTCTTCCCGACACATGCAAATTCGTGTTTTGAGAATTGAGATCACAGTAGCGTTGGAACTCTTGGTCGTGAGGTAGATAACTACTTGGATACTATTGGGTCTAGTTATGAGTTGATGAAGTTGTGGTTGTTAAACCCTATGTTTATAAGATGACAGAATTTTATAAATTGTGAATGCAGCGTTATCGATTTATTGAATAAAGTATGATGAGCTATTTCAAAATGATGTTTTCCTAAACCAAGTGGTTGTTTTATAATTACTCAATTTAATATGAAGTGCCCTCTTCTGTAACTTTTATGGTTGTAAATAACAGAAAGTCGTAGAAGTTGGTCCACTACTGTCGAATGTCTTTTAGGCTTGAGTTTGAAGCTAGATGACATCTTTATAATATTTTATAATATGTCTTATAAGACATGATGTAATGAAGTGAAGTTTAGTAGTTTTTGATGTACGGGATGGAGTATCCTTTGAACTTATATTTTTAAGTATTTGTGAATGGAAGTATGTTTTTGAAAATCAATCTTTGCGTGAATGTTTGTATTCCTGACTACTCTAAGTCCTGTTAGTTTTTTGTGAGTCCACAAAGATGTCACTGTTAGGAATGTATACTGAAAAGTCATACTTTTTAGGTATTTTATTCCTGATCCCTGGCATATTAATGAGAAACATTTGAGATGTTTTTACATTCGTGATTTTATATTTATATTTGTGAAGAATGAATGCATAGTCCGTATATTATGTCAAGTATTTGACTCGATGCATGCTGCACAGAAGATCGGGTCATAGGTTCTAACAGATTATACAGGTAAGCTCACAATCGCAGTGGACCCGGACATTTTTATTGGTACGATTGTAGTACATCGTTATAGTAGCTGGTCTTGGCTAGGTCGAACGGGTCGAATTCAGGTTTTGG
>JAOTRH010002951.1:0-24125 GCA_034768845.1 Heliamphora exappendiculata
TATTACTTGTTGTCTATGTGGATGATATTGTTATTACCGGTAGTGACAGTAGAGGGATTGTTGCGCTTAAATCATTTTTGGGCACTAAGTTTCAGACCAAAGATCTTGGTGAACTTCAATACTTCCTAGGTATTGAAGTAACCAGAAATACGAATGGTGTATTCATTTCTCAGCGGAAGTATGTTCTTGATATTCTAGAGCGAGCAGAATATATGAATGCTAAAGGCGCGGACTCACCTATGGAGTCTAATGTCAAGCTAGAACCGAAAGGAGCGATTCTTCCTAATCCTGAACAGTATCGACGTATAGTGGGACTGCTTAATTATCTTACTACCATGACTCATCTAGATATTGCTTACCCTGTGAGTGTAGTGAGCCGGTTTTTTTCTGATTTTCGTGTTCTCCATTGGCAAGCAGTGTTACGTGTTCTTCGGTACTTGCACAAAAATCCAGGTAAGGAAATCTAGTTCTCTGGTCATGGCCATATGGGAATGGAAGGGTATTCTGATGCTGATTGGGCTAGATGTGCATTTGACATGAGGTCCACTTCTGGTTACTCTATATTTGTTAGTGGAAATTTGATTTCCTGGAAGAGCAAGAAGCAGACTGTGATATCCCGGTCTAGTGCTGAGGCCGAATACCGGGCTATGGCATTAGCGACTGCTGAGATTATGTGGTTTCAGCAGATTTTGACAGAGTTAAACATTCCACTTAAAGGCTCTACTAGACTCTGGGTTGATAATACCTCCGCTATTTATATTGTTACGAATCTAGTCTTTCATGAGCAAACGAAGCACATTGAGGTTGACTGCCACTTTATCCGTGAGGAATATCAGAAAGGTGTTATTACATTTGGATCTATCCCTACGGGGGAATAAGTGGTTGATATCTTTACTAAATCCTTACCGGGTCCGCGTGTCTCCTATTTATGTAATAAACTGGGCTTAGTAGATATATATTCTCCAGCTTGAGGGGGTGTTAGTAGTTTAGTAGCTTATTATTATTCTTATTATTATTATCCAGTATGTGTGGGTGTATGATTGTAATAGTATTCTCTAAATTTATTATAAATAAGATTGCTCACCTACCCATTCGAGTGCGGTTTCCCATTATTCTCTTTCTAATAACAACTTTTTGTTTCCTCCTCTCCTTGTTCTGACAGCCTAAAGGAAAAATCCTAACCACTGGTTTGAGGGTCTAGGGGCTGCCGCAGTGTTTTTATTTTATGGAGATGAGTTGAAGGTGTGATTTGCGGTCCATATATGAGTGATTGAAGGTGTGGTTCTGTTCTATTGCTTGTTGGTGTGATTGCTCGTGATTCCTTGAGATTTTCCATTGAGATATTGTGATGTTGACAGAAAGTTCCACAAAAGTTGAGGATTCTCTAGTGAGAACTGATAGACAAGGAGGGATCACGGATGTGTTTTCGTCATCCACAGGAATGGTGGATTCGAAGTTGACTGGACCGCAAACATACGTATTATAGACGAAGATGGTATTACTGACAGTTGAAGGTATGGAAAAAGAAGACCATTTGTTCGAAGATCCTCCGGAGAAGGATCCGATGAGTATAGGAGATGGAAGCGAAATGACGCACGATTACTGAGTAAGATGTTGAATTCAATGGAGTCTTCCGTCGAGATTCTGGTGGCTAATGCCACGACTGCTCGAAAGGTGTGGACCATACTCAAGGAGACATTTGCCTCGACTAATGACCTGTCTCGGTTATATGATGTGATGCAGAGTATTTTTCAGATATAACAGGGAGAACGCTATTTCCTAAATTATTTCACAGAATTCAAGGTATTGGTAGATGAGTATGATTGGTTGGTATCTTTTACCAATCAATACGAGGTTTTCAGAGAGAAGATGATGCAGTTTTTGGTAGTTTGCTTCCTAGCTGGGGTGAACCAGCAACTTAACCCATCACGTTCTCAGATTTTGACTGGGTCTGACATTCCATCTTTATCTGAGGTCTTCTGACGGATGAGCTGAGCAATTAGTAGAGAAGAGCCTCGTGGTATTACTACTGATCATAGTGACCAATGACCATACCAATCCTAGGGGCCTTTCGTGATAGAGGTCGTGATGGCGGCCGAAGTGATGGCAGTCGAGGGGGTAGAGGCCGTGATGGAGGACGAGGCAGAGGTCGAGGTGGACGTGACACCAGGTCCTGCTACTATTGTGGAGAGCATGGACATTTACAGAACTCGTGTTGGAAGCTACATGGGCGCCCTACATCCTCTGTGGCCAATGCAGTGGCCGAGTATGATGCTCTTCCCCCTTCTGATGAGAGGAGAACTATAGATATGACGCAGGAAGAATATGATCAGTTCATTCATATGCGGATTGGGAACACAGCTGATACTCCCTCCGTTACAATTGCAAGTAATCTAGCTGTGTGTATGGCCACCCCCAGATTATGGGTGATAGACTCGGGTGCATCTGCACATATGACTCACTTCATAGGTACTTTTTCATTTTATCAGTTGACCTCGGGACACATAGGGGTGATTGTTGCCAATGGAGGAACTTTATAGGTGAAAGGACAGAGAGTAGCTACTCTATCTCCATCCATTACACTCTCTGATATTTAACATACTCCTGCTAATTCGTTTAACCTATTATCTGTTAGTTGTATTACCATGGATCTGAACTGCTCAATAACTTTCTTTTTTGATCATTGTATTTTTCAGGATCTAGTTTCGAGAAATACTATCAGTAGAGGACGGGTGGTAGGTGGCTTGTATGTGCTGAATGAGACTTTGGATGCTGCATGCTCCGGGTGATCGTCTCGGATATTGGATATACATTGTCGGTTAGGCCATCCCTCCTTGCCAAGTCCAAAGAAATTATGCCCCAGTTTAAGTCAGGTTACACAGTTAGAATGTGAGTCTTGTCGATTTGCTAAGCACCTGCGTGTGTCTTATGTATCCAGAAAGAATAATAGGACCATGATTTCTTTCTCTTTAGTCCACTCAGACATTTGAGATCCGTGTCCTGCTACATCTTTATTTGGTTTTCGGTATTTTGTGACTTTCGTTGATAACTATTCTCGCATTACTTATCTCTATCTTATGAAGAAGCGATCTGAATTACCTACTGTGTTCACTGTCTTTTATAATGAAGTCCACACTCAATTTAGCACAACTATGAAAACCCTACGCAGTGATAATGGAGGTGAGTACATTGGTGGATTGTTGGGTTCATGCCTGCGTACACATGGGATTATTCACCAGGCGTTATGCCCTAACACACCTCAATAGAATGGGGTGGCTATGAAAAAGAATAGACATCTCTTGGAAACTACCTGTGCCTTGATGTTTCAGATGAGGGTTCCCAAAGTCTTTTGAAGTGAAGCTTTGATGACCGCATGTTATCTTATTAATAGATTGCCCTCCTCTTTCCTATATGGTGCTACACCCTTGTCAGTTTTATTTTCTCAGCAGATTTCTTTTTCCTTACCATTCAAGATCTTTGAGTGTGTTTGCTATTTGAGAGATACCAGGCCGAATGTGACAAAGCTGGATGTTCGAGGACTAAAGTGTGCCTTCATGGGATATCCTAAAACCCAGAAAGGATATCGGTGTTATAGTCTTGACTTGCGTCGATTTATTGTTTCCCATCATGTGGTGTTTGTTGAATCTACCCCATTCTATGACTCGGCCACTACACCTTTCTCCACTGTTAATGATGGTTTAGATCAGGTTATGCTATACTAGTCCTCCCCTGATTTACCAGTAGCATCTTCTCCTGTTGCCAGTCCTTCGATTGATATTCCCTAGGAGTCTTCCCCTGCTGACTCAGAGGCACCTATACTCTCATCATCCTCCGACTCATCAGTTTCACTAGGCTCCACCACCTCTCCTTTACTCGAGTTAGTATCTCTTCAGTCGGATCCGACCTCTAATCAGGTAAGTGACCCTCCTATTGTTTTACGCAAGTCTTATCGTAGTTGTAGAGATCATCCCTTGTATACTACATCATATCGTGGTTTACTTGCCACTGTCCAACAGGGTATTACTACCCTTGATTAGCATACTTTGTCTTACTCTGTTGTTAATGCTCTTTCTTATCCAGGTTGGCGCAAGGTTATGATTGAGGAAATGAATGCTCTTGAGGCTAATCATGCGTGGGACCTGATGAGTCTTTCTCCTGGGAAGACTGCGATTGGCTGTAGGTGGATCTACGCTGCCAAGTTTCATTCTGATGGCACTTTTGAGCGCTTGAAGGCTCGTTTAGTGGTCAAGGGCTATACTCAGACCTATGGCCTTGACTACTTTGATATCTTCTCTCCTGTTGCGAAGATGGCCTCCGTTCGTTTGTTCTCATCGCTGGTTGCATCCCATCAGTGGCCTTTATATCAACTCGATTGAAGAATGCCTTCATTCATGGTGATTTGGAGGAAGATGTTTATATGGAGCAACCACCCAGCTTTGTTGCTCAGGGGGGGTCCCCTAATCTCATGCATGTTGATTAAAGCGCTCCTTATATGGTCTGAAGCAGTCTCTCAGGACCTGGTTTGGCCGTTTCAGTTTCGTAGTACAGGAGTTTGGTCTTCAACAATCAGCAAAGGATCATACTGTATTCTTTCGCCATACCTCAACGGGATGCATCTTACTCATCGTATATGTAAATGACATTATTATTACTAGTAGTGAGAGGAATGGGATTTCTAAACTTAAATCATTCATGAGCACTAAGTTTCAGACGAAAGATCTTGGTGAATTTCAATATTTCCTGGGCATTAAAGTAACCAGGAATAAAAAAATGGGTGATCATTTCTCAGCGAAAATATGTGCTTGACATTCTGGAGCGAGCTGAATATATGAGTATTAAAGAAGTGGACTCACCTATGGAGACTAATGTTAAGCTAGAACTGTAGGAAGGAGCGCCTCTTTCAGATCCTGACCAGTATCGTCGTACAGTGGGGCAGCTGAATTATCTTACTACGATGACTCGTCCAGATATTGCTTATCCAGTGAGTGTAGTAAGTCACTTTTTTTCTGATCCTCGTGTTCCTCATTGGCAAGCGGTGTTACGCATTCTTCGGTAATTGTACAAAAATTTAGGTAAGGGCATCCAGTTTTCTGATCATAGCCATATGGGCATGGAAGGGTACTCTAACGCTGATTGGGCTGGCTGCACTTTTGACAGGAGATCTACATCTGGTTACTCTATATTTGTTGGTGGAAACTTAGTTTTCTGGAAGAGCAAGAAGCAGACTGTGGTATCCAAGTCTATTGCTGAGGCTGAATATCGGGTTATGACTCTAGCTACTGCTGAAATTATGTGGTTTTAGCAGATTTTGACAGAGTTACATTTCTCTCTTATAGGATTGGCCAGGCTTTGGGTTGATAATACCTTTGCTATTTATATCGCCACTAATCCAGTATTTTATGAGAAGACGAAGCATATTGAGGTTGATTGCCATTTTGTCCGTAAAGAATATCAGAAAGGAATTGTTACATTTGGCTCTATTCCTACCGGCGAACATGTGGTAAATATTTTCACCAAAGCGTTACTGGGTCCGCGTGTCTCATATTTATGTAAGAAGTTAGGTATGATTGATATATATGCTCCAGCTTAAGGGGGTGTTAGTGGTAGCTTATTATTATTATTATTATTATTATTATTATTATGTGGTTATTATCATGTGTGTAGGTGCGTAGATGTAATGGTGTTTTCTAATTTTAATATAAATAAGTGTGCTTGCTTATCCAGTTGGATACGGCTTTCTATTATTATTCTTCTCATAACAATAAGATATAAAGTGAGCAATAGCATGTTGGGTGCATGTACGTTTACCTTGGCACAAAGCAATCGATAAGTCATCAGAACTAGGAGCGGAGGAGATAGGAATACCGATCGAAAAAGATGAAAAATTTGGGCCATATGAGACGATAGGCCTATCTTGAGATTGCTGATAAACATGGAAAGGTGGGTTAGAGGGAAAAGATGGTGCCATGGGAAGAGGTAGAGGAAGAGTAGGAGAAGAGAGAGACTTCCCCTCATGAAAACAGATGAGATCAGAAGAAAGTTGTTCACTGGAGGAGGTGAATAAGGGAGTTGACTCAAAGAAAGTCACATCAACACTCAAAGAATCGTCGAGACTCTAGATGAAAACACCAATATTCTTTTTGAGTACGAGAGTATCCATAAAAAACACACTTACGCGCTCGAGGGGATAACTTATCATTACCTGGATCAAGAACATGCACAAAAGTAGTACAACCAAAAACACGAGGAGTGAGTGACAAAGGTGGAGAGTTAGGATATAACAAAGAAAAAGGAGACTGGCGATCGAGAACAACGGGAGGTATGCGATTATTCAGGTAAGATGCAGTAAGGACAGCGTCACTTCAAAAATGTTTTGGAATGTGTGCATGAAACAATATAGTATGAGCAACATCTAGTAGATGACGGTGCTTGCGTTCAACAACACCGTTTTGCTGTAACGTGTGAGCACAAGGTCTGATGAAGAATACCACGATCCACACAAAAGAAAGCAACAATAGACTGCATATTTTCTAACGCATTATCATATGGAAAAAATTTGATGCGCTTTCCAAATTGAGTAAAAATTTCATTATAGAATGTAGGGAGAGCATGAGGCAATTCAGACCGGTGTTTCAACAAAAAAAGCCAAGTTATACGAGAGTAATCATTAACAAAGGTAACAAAATAAGAGTATCCACTAGTGCTTGGAGTGCGAGGACCCCAGATGTTTGTGTGGACAACATTGAAGGACTCGGACCAACGATGATGGTTACGACTGGGAAAGGAACTACGGTGATGCTTGCCTAATTGACATGCTTCACACTCGAAACTGGACACAGAAGGTAAGTTAGGGATGGCGGTACGATTCCCCTGATCGTTTATGTTGATAATATCATTATTTCTGGTGATGATTCTACTGGTATTGCTGCTTTAAAATGACATTTGGCTTATCATTTTCACACCAAGGACTTAGGTGTTCTCCGTTACTTTCTTAGGATTGAGGTTGCTCGTTCCTCTCGAGGGATCTCTTTATCGCAACGTAAGTATACTCTTGATTTTCTCTCTGAGACTGGATTGCTTGATACACCTATGGATTCTACTGTTAAGCTTAATGCTAAACATGGACAACCAATTCTAGACATTGGTTGTTATTGGCGGCTTGTTGGGAAATTAATTTACCTCACGGTCACCTGCCTTGATATCATATATGCTGTTGTGTTAGCCAATTTATGCATGCTCCTTGTCAGCCACATTTTGACGCCGTTTTTCGTATTCTTTGCTACTTGAAACGTGCCACAGTTCGTGGATTGCTATATCGTCCATATGATCATTTGTTTGTGATTGGCTTTAGTAATGCTGATTGGGCTGATAGTCGCTTTGATAGGCGGTTCACCTCTGGATATTGTTCCTTTGTTGCTGGTAATCTTGTCACTTGGCGTAGTAAGAAACAAAATGTTGTTGCCTGTTCCAGTGTTAAAGCAGTGTACCGTGCCATGACTCATACTGTATCTGAAATGTTGTGGGTTCGTTCTCATCTTCATGACTTTGGCATCACTACTCGTCCTATGAAGATGTTTTCTGATAATCAAGCAGTCATGTTTATTGCTAGTAATCCTATGTTCCATGAGTGCACTAAGTATATTGAGGTTGACAGCTATTTTATTTGGGCGAGGTAAATTGTCGCTCCATATGTTTACTCAGAAAGTCAATTGGGTGATATTCTTACCAAATCGTTAGCTACTTCTGGTTTTCAACGACTTCTTTTCAAGCTGGGCATGCTTGACCTCTATGCTCTAGTTTGAGGGGGAGTGTTAGATAGTTACTTATGTATGTTGGGGTCCTTTTGTAATTAGTTTTGGTCTCTTATATAAATGCTGGTGTAGTGTAGAGGTGAAGTTAAGTCTCATTATTCTTCTAATAATATTCTGTCTGTCTTTCTCTCTTCTTCCATCTTTCCTCCCTTAACTCTAAATTTCTACTTTACTATTCAATTGAGACCAGGGATCTAAATAACGGTTACGTAATGGTATCTTCCGTTACGTAACGGTATCTTAGAGTACCGATCCCTTTTCGCAACTCTGTATCGGCTTTACAGGGAATCCCATGGGTCCGATCGTTGAATCGGTATAGTATCGGCCTATAACGACCGTTATAGGCGATTCGGGTCCCACGACACAATGACAACGGGGAGAACTCACCTTTATTCTTTTTCTTTTGTCTTTGTCGAACATCTGTAGCCTCTTTCGAATTGCTTTAGCTTATTTCGAACTTCATGCGCCTCTTTCGAGCTCATCTTCCTCTTCGAATCTAGGGTTTCTTCATTGATTTCAGTTTGGATTTGAGATTTGCGAACTCGTTGATTTGCAATTTAGGTGTTGCCGACTTGCCGCTGTTGCGATTTGGGTTTCGAGTGGTGTGCGAACTGCGACGGTGGTGTGCGAACTGCGAAGCTTCTACTTGTTGAGTCGTAGGGTGATTTCGGTGGTGAGTGGCGTGCGGTGATTTGCTGATTTGGGTGATTTGTTTTTAATTTGTAAGTTTTTTAATTATTTTAATTAGTATTTAAATTTTCATTATAATTTTTATTTATATCTTAAATTTTTTATTTATTATTTTCTTCAATTATCATCATGTAATTTATTATTGTTGTTGTTTGTAATATTTAAATTATGTATATACCTTACCTCATTGATATTATATAAAATAAAAGTAATGTAAATATTTATTATTGTAATATTATTTTAGTAACATTGTTTATGATATATAAAAATGATAAAATAATAATATTATTATTATATGCCTTTTTTTTAATTTTATGTTGCTAATTTAATATATAAAATATTAATGCAAAGTGAATAAAATCACAATGTCACGTGGAAAGTCTGGGGCAGAGCCTAATGATGATATTGGATGGAATTTTGTAGATTCAGTGCCAAATAACAAGTATAGACTGTATAGCAAATTATATGAAATGTTGGTTATTGGAGGAATAACTAGATTAAAACAACACTTAGCGCATCAGATGGAACAAATTAAACCATGCCAAATGTGTCGACAGAAATTAGAGAAGAAATGATGAAACACCTCTGAGGCCAGAATGAGAAACAAATTGACAAGAAGAAGCAAATGGAAGAATTAGCTGCACAAATTAGAACTTCTCAACGACAGTATGGTGATGATGATGATGATGATGATGACGATGATGGTAGAGAAGGTATTAATATTTCTTGTGATGATGAAAATCCTAAAATGACTATAGCAAGGCGAGAGAGTGTAAAAGAGTATAGAGAGCGAGAGGAAAGACAGAGGTTTGCAGCACGTTCTGGGTAGAGATATGATACAGGAAGTAATAACAGGATAGGTCCGGCAGGAGCATCAAGTTTGCCAAGATTGGGGCGTCGATCTGCTAGTGTTTGAGAAAGTAGTAGTACTGGCGACAGACAGAAGTAGGTAAATCCAAACACACCAGAAGCGAGATTAGCTACAATGGATTTGATGTTACATCGAGGTAAACAAAAGTAACAAAAATTGCCTATAAAAGTTATGAAGACTTTGAGGACAAAATTAGGCGGGACAGTTAGTCAATTCCTCATCTATGGTCGGCATTCAGCCAATGCAGGTCTCAATCCTTGGTTTAAACCAATGTTGAATGTTGCCAGAGAGGTGGGACCAAATGTGGAACTCCTAGCTCTATATGAGGTAACTGAAGTTTACTTACCTAGAGAGTATGAGTTAATCAAAAAGTGGATTGAGTCCCACAAGTTTGTTTGGGAGGAGAGAAGTGTGACAATAATGTGTGATGGATGGACAGGGCCTAGTTTACAGCAATCGAAGAACAATTTTTCACAAGTCCATTGATGTCATAGATGTGCCTAGCAGGGCATCAGAATACTATTTGAGTCTGCTCGATAAAGTTGATGAGATTAGAGAAAAATGTTGTACAAGTTGTGACAGATAACAAAGCCGCTTTGAAACTTGCAGGAAAAAAAACTTTATGAAGAGGTCGCATCTGTATTAGACAGCTTGTGCAGCTCATTGCATTGATCTCATATTGGAGGATATTGGTTAGAAAAATAGTGTGACAAAAGTGTTAGATGAAGCCAAAGAAATCATCAGCTTCATCTTTCAATACAATTGGCTTGTGAATTTAATGAAGAAATTTACCAATGATAGCGAATTGCTACGCCTTGCCATCACGCGCTTTACTACAAATTTCATTACATTAGAAAGCCTTGTCAAACACATAGGTGGTTTGCAATAGATGTTCCATTCTAACGAATGGAGAAATTCTAAATGGGGCAGGGACAGACATAGAAAGGGATGTGAAGTGCAAAAGAAAGTGATGGATAGGGATTTCTGGATTAAAGCCACTGAAATTTTGAAAGTGTAAGAACCCCTTGTTAAGGTATTTCGACTAGTAGATGGCGATGAGAAATCTACTATGAGTTTTATTTATGAAGCAATGGATAGGACAAAGCTCGCCATTCAAAAGGATTGTCGGTACTACAAAGATTATTGGAAAATAATTAATAAAAGATGGAATTTTCAACTGTACAACGACTTGCATGTAGCTGGTCAGTTAACTTAAATATTTACAATAGCTAATTGAAAATTGAAATGTCATTAACATTTGAATCATTTGATTTGACAGGATATTTTCTCAATCGTCAATTCTAATACGGGGAAGGTGTTTCCAACCACACGGAGTTATGAACAGTGTCAAAAATGTTATACAAAGGTTGGAGCCTGACATTGATAATCAAATTAGAGTTATAAATCAAGTTAATTACTAAATTATCATATTAAATCAAGTAATATATAATAATAGTAAGTGATATTTTGATAATAATACTAATGACATTGTTGACAATATTAATAGATTTTGTAATTTCGAGATAAACAAGATTCTTTTGGTACGATAATTGCCTAGCGAGCCGTGCATCATACAAATCATGATAATATAATAATGCAAGTTATGCAACAGTAGTCTACTATTATAAATTAACTTTTATATTTCTCAATTTGTTATTATTACTAATATGCATTTTTTTTGTTAATGTAGCTGAATGGTGGATCCATTACAGTACATTTGCTCTTGAACTTTAAAGAATTGCTGTGAAAGTGTTGAGCCAAACTTCAACGGCCTCTAATTGTGAGTGTAATTGGAGTACTTTCGGTTTCGTCCGCACTAAGATAAGGAATCGGTTGAAATACATGAAGTTAAACAAACTTGTCTGTGTAGTACAACATATGACTGAAAATCAGACATGCTACAAGGAGTTAAAAGGAGATAGATGATCATTTCAATCCAATCAATCTTGACTACATCTTTAAAGAAGATGATCCACTTGCTTCGTGGTTACAAGAGAGAGAACAACCAACATTTGGTATCAGTATGGCTGCTACTAAGTGGACTCAAACCACTTTCACCACCACCGGATGCACCTGCAGAAGGGCTATTTTGTTCAATTGATACTCGGTTGGTTGCATCATCATGATCATAATCATTATTATCAACTCACCCCTTGATGGAGGCAATGCTAGTGATAGGCAACATAAAGGTGAACCCTCTGAATATAGACATACTGATACTGATAGATGCAATTCACCTTTTCGTGGAGAGCCTGGAATGCATGTCTTTCATGATGATGAAGAGATTGGAGATGATACGCATTTGATGCATTACCGAAGGCGCAGACGTCGATCATCAGGCGAGGCACGTGACAACTATGGTGATCATCTTGTTATGCACCAATTTGGCGAGCTTGGATTTGGAGGACAACCTGACCATTACCCACGAGGGCCACGACCACATCCCGTGTACTCTCAGGGCTCTCAAGGGCCTCGACCTTTATACTGTCCTCCGCCACCCCCTCTCTACTACCATCCACCTGCATCTTATCATCAACCACCTATGGCTCAGTATCTTCAGTATGATACATCACAGTATGGTTATGGATTATTTGGGCTGTCCATTCTTTATGATTATATTTATCAGCCTCCTGAATCTTCAAGTAGTGGCAATACGATGGATACTAGAGGTAGAGCCTCTAGCTACCGCCAAAGACGGTAACCATGCCAACAAGTTTACGATGATGATGATGATGATCATGACATTTATGAACCGCGCCATTCTTTCTGGTTGTGAGAGGTGCGCTATTTTTCTTACTTAAATAAAAACTAAATGAATATTAGTATGTGATATTTAAAATGATATCTTCTTAGTTATAGTAATATGTTAAAATGTGAATTATTATTTGTTAGTATATAACTATATTAGAATTTTAAAGCATGCATCATGCATGATATTAACATTATCACAATTAATAATTTTTTTTTCCTTGTTTTTGTTATAAAAAATTATCAATTATATTAGTATCTATAATATTATGGATACTTAGTGAAACTATTTTACCATATAGCAATATCGTATTTTTTAAAATTTTAAAAATAATATAAATTCTAGAAAATATTTTTTGGTATTCAAATAGCAATTAAAAACAACTACAAACATTCAATTTGTAGTAAATAAAGTTAGAATATGCGTACTAATGAGTTTTATGCGATTTACTAGCATTTGAAAAAAATTCACGTCCGCGACGCCCGATTCCCGTTACAGGTTGACTGATACGACCGATATTCGTTACACGCGACCGTGACCGTTACGCTGGCCAATATTGCAATTTAAAACCTTGATTGAGACAAAGAGAGACGATTATAGTATAGAAAATTAGCAATAGAGTGTTAAATACAGGCACGTTTACCATGACGCAACACAATAGGCAAGTCAGAAGTGGTAGATGTGGGGGGTGAGGACGCAGGAGCCTCAGCTAAAGAAGATACTGAATCCGGGTATCGGTGTTATGACCCTGTTTCCAAACGTTTGTATGTCACGCGTTATGCCATGTTTCTCGAGCATCTCTTCTATTTTAATCCTCCTCCCAAGTATGCCCTTGTCTCTAAGGACGACTTGATTTTTCTGGATCGTTTTCCTCTTGATGTGCCTTCTGATGAGTTTATCTCTAATCTTGATGTTACTCAGCTACCTCCCTCATCTCGCCCCCCTCTGCCTTTCTCTTTCCAGTTAGTCTACTCTTGCTGAATGGTTCTCTCTTCTCCCCCGTTGCCTGCCAACTTTGATCTTCCTCCTCTTGCTTCTTTGGCGTCTGATCCTCCTAAACAACGCTATCTTTTGCGCACCCGAACACCATCGGTAAGACTTAGTTTCTCACATACATGTTTCTCTCAATCCTATCGTGCTTTTTTAACGTATATTCGTGCCTATTTTGAGCCTCAATCTTATAAGGAAGCATGTACTGATTCCAATGGGTTAATATCATGTCTGAAGAATTGACTGCCCTTCAAAAAACTAGTACTTGGGAGCTTGTTCCGTTGCTTACTGGTAAAAATCTTATTGGGTGTAAGTGGGTGTACAAAGTTAAAACTTACTCAAATAGCTCTTTAGAGCGTTACAAAGCTCGCTTGATTGCCAAAGGCTTCTCTCAGGAATACGGTGTGGATTATGAGGAGACTTTTGTTCCTGTGGCTAAAATGACCACCGTTCATACTCTTATCTCCGTTACTGCCATCCGTCATTGACCTTTATTTCAGCTGGATGTCAAGAATGCATTTCTCAATGGTAATCTCAATGAAGAAGTTTATATGGACCCCCTTCGGGTCTATCTCACCCCCAGGCTTGGTTTGTCGCCTTCATCGTGCCCTCTATGGTCTCAAACAATTTTCTCGAGCCTAGTATGATCGTTTTCAGTCTACTGTTTCCCATATTGGTTTTCATCCCAACGTACATGATTCGGCTTTGTTTATCTGTCATACCTCTGCTGGTATTGCGATCTTGATCTTATGTGTGGATGACATGATTATTACTAGTTCTGACACTACCATTATTTCTGACGTCAAGCAACATCTCTTTCAGGAATTTGAGATGAAAGACTTGGGCCCTCTCTGGAATTTTCTTGGAATTGAGGTGGCTACCTCTCCAAAAGGCTATCTTCTCTCTCATACTAAGTATGCCCATGAGGTTGTTCACCGTGTGCACCTCACCAATGATAAAATTGTTGACACTCCCATTGAACTGCATTTTAAGTTTTCTTCCACTGATAGTATGCCACTTGTGGACCCTACACTTTATCGGGAGTTAGTTGGGTGCTTAGTTTATCTCACAGTGACACAGCATAATATGGCTTATGTTGTTCATGTCGTAAGTCAGTTTGTCTCGGTTTCACGCTTTACTCATTGAGCAACTTTAATCTATATCATTCGCTATGTTCGGCACACTATCTTTTAGAGTTTGTTATTATCATTCATCTCTTCGTTGACTCTTCAGGCATATGCAGATGCTGATGGGCTAGTGAAGTCTCCGATCGGAAATCCACCACTGGTTTTTTTGTCTTTTTCGGTGATTCTCTTATTTCCTGGAAAAGCAAGAAACAGTCTGTGATAGCACGTTGTCTGTGATAGCACGTTCCTTTGCCGAGACTGAATATCGGGCAATGCCCCATGCTACAGTTGAAATTATCTGGCTTCGGTGGCTTCTCTCTGATCTTGGTGTCTCCTCTACGTTTCCTACTTTTTTGTACTGTGACAATAAGAGTGCCATCTAGATTGCTAATAATTCTGTGTTTCATGAGCGTATAAAACATATTGAGATTGATTGCCAATTTGTTTGTCACTATCTTCAGTTGAGCACTATCTCTTTACCATTTGTTTTGTCCACCTTGTAGCTTGTTGATTTCTTCACCAAGACTCACACTGCGGCTCATTTTTGTTTTTTGTTTGACAAACTCTTGCTACTCTTTGGGCTTGCATTTTGAGTTTGAAGGAGGTGTGCGAGTGTGAGATTGTCTATCTTTGATATTTTGTTATATTTTAGGGATAGTTTAGTCATTATTACATAATTAGGGTTTATAGTCTTCCTTTATATATACCATATATTTTATCATTAGTTGTAAGTTTTTGTTTAATATGCAATAATAGTATTTTTTACTTTGTTTGCTATCAGAGTAGTGAGAGCACTATGAGAATCAGAAGAGAAAGGCACCTAATAGGAAGACGTAGGAGAGATCTGTGACTGAGATGTATGATCAGTAACTTGATTAACATAATTGGGTTTACCATACTTAGCCCAACAATAAGGTTCAGTATGGTTTGTTCCACCACAGTGATCTCATTTTCTATCATCACAACCACTACTGCGACCACCACATCGAGAATTGCTGTGAGAATTACGGCCACCACGATTAATGCGGAAAGAACCACGACCTCCGTTGCTAGAAATTAAGGTAGAAGATTCAGATGTAGACTGAGAAGCAGAAGGACTAGGTATATCGGCAGATTGGCCCAACGAGGAACGTAACAACTGGGAATGTGCATTAAATGCAGTAGGCAAAGTCTCACTAGCCCAAATTTGGTCCTTAAAACCACAAAAAGATCATAATTTAAACCAAAAAATAAGGAGGCAATCATAAAATCCTCCTATTGGCATTACTGTAAATCAGTAGTGAAAGGACGATATTGTAATAATTAATCCCAGAGATTCTTGAGATTACTGTAATATTCAGACAAAGGTTTCCCAACTTATTTGATTGCAAAAATCTGCTTGTATAGCTCATAAACATGGGATACATTGCTCTGATTCGAGAAGAAGTCTGCAAGAGAGTCCTAGATTTGCTCAAAAATATCACAAAACTTCACTGTAGTCGCAATGTAAGGCTCCAAACCTATGGCGCACACAGGTACTCCGCAAATGGTGCCGTACACGCACCAAAAACGAGTACGGCGCTGGTTCGTATTGGGGTACGGTGAGAAAGTACTAAGTACTTTTCCAGTTGTTGGGTATAGCACCGGTACGTTTTGGGTACGGTAGTGGTACGTTTTGGGTACGTGAACGGGTATGCTGGGACTTATATAAAACTTTTAAAAATTAAAGAAGTATAGAATAAATAATATATTATCTATTTTGATATAAAAATAAATTTGACTATTAGAAAACAATTTTGATTATTTAATTTAATAAAAATATTAAAATTTTAAATTTGTGTGAGAAAATACATCTTCTCATTCACTTAGGCTTTATGACTGCAGAAAATTACTTTCAACCAATACAGTTGCCATTGCAACTATCGTCCAGCCAAACAAGTATTTGCCATTTGCAATCTCAACTAGCAATTACCAAAGACACAGCCTTTGGACGACAGTGCTTATATGATCTAATATTTATTTTTTTCTTTCATGAGAAAAAAATAATTTTGTTTTTAGCATATATGTAACGTAATGCTAAAAAGTACAAAAAAATAAATAAATTTACTACCGTACCTTATGTTTTTAAATTTCATCGTATTAGCCTACCGGTATCGTACTGTACCCGTACCATGTACTTGCACTGGTATTTCATAACTCCAAACTATGCCATAGCCAATCCATAACAATATAATCAATCGTTTTCCAACTAAAAATAATAGGATCCTTGTTGGGAGAGGTGGATTAGTGATGTACTTCGACCTCTATTTGCCTTTAAGAAAAATCTGAAAGGCATACGTGCCCATGCTAAATAGTTAACACCATTAAGGCCTTTAAAAGTGATACATCGTGGTCAATCGTCATCTTTAAGATTAAGAATCTTTGTCGCAGCTATAGTACCTCAAAAAAATGTAATCAAACCAGAAACTTGCTACTCAACCAGAATCAACCAGAAATCAACCAAAACAAACACGCAAGAAAGTGAGCAACCTGTGATGCGAACTCAAGAAAACTAGATTCGATGCAAAACCAAGACAACCAATTGAAGATCACCACATGAATCACACAAAGAGCAAAAACCGAAGGGCCAAAGTCGAAAAAAAGGAGGATCGCTCACAGGTGAAGTTTAGAAAGGCAGTCGTCGACCTTCAAAGGAGCCAAAAATCTACTAAAACTTTCCATAATCACCAAACAAGCATATATTTGACATGAGGAGGGAGATTCGGCACCTATAGAATGGATCTCGACCATCAGAAACCAAGATTGAAGTTGGAAGTGCAGATCGAAGCCCTAGGGTTTCGAAATTCTGATCCAAAGGAGCGGCATTCGTCGCCGATCGTATAAGTGTTGACGTCATGCTGATGTCATCGTAAGGAAGATGACGTCAACACGTCGTTTTCTTTGTGCGACAAGGACTGAAACTTTACAACTATTTTAGGATTAGATCGGAATAGTAGAATATGGATTTAGGATTTGAAGAAGGAAGAAGAAGAGAAAGGAAAAAAGAAAAGGGATGAGAAGAATGAGTTCAGAATGAGTTAATTAGCCTTATTCACCTATATATACTTATATATTAGTAGGTCAAAGAAAATTACGAGAATGCCCTTAAGAAAATAAAACAAATAGAAGAATCACTCTTAACATGTAGCTAAGCCACCCTTGTGCCCACTTGTCCTTTTTCTTCCTTTTTTTTTTTAGGAGATGTTGATTCCTGTGACTCAAACCTGCTCCAAAAGATTTGGGGTGGATAATACTTCGCCTTTGCGCCAGGTCATGACTTCCATCTGCTGGATTACCTTGTTGAAAATAACAAGAAAAACTTCTGGAAAGATAAGAAGAGTACTTTTTTCCTGAACAGAAGAATAGAATGTTTGATTAATATGGTAATAACTCTTAATAGTTGTCAAAAAGCAGGTTACCAGTCAAATTCCGCAATCCTGAAGGTGTACTTTGAAAATCAAGACAGCTTCAATTTCTTTGGCTGTTCTTCCTGTCAACTAACCCCATTTTGTTGAACAGCACGATCAACCTGAGTTAAAATAATATTGCTTCTATTTAGCACGTCTGGTTCTACCAACTAAAAAAGAAAAGATTGCAGCATTCATTGGCCCCATTTGGGTGACCTTGCTTATTTACTTATTGGTTTATAAGCCAAAAAATAAACCACGTCGTTTGAATAACTAAATAAGCTAAAAATAAAAAAATAAGCAAATAAGCTTGTTTGGATAGCCAAATAAGCAAATAAGATGGCTTATAAGCCAAATAAACTGGCTTATAAGCAAATAAGCAAATAAGCAAATAAGCTCGTTTGGATAGCTGGCTTATAAGTAAATAAGCAAATAAGCCACAAGCCACCCAAACGAATTGGCTTAAATAGGATTTGGCTTATTTGCCAATAAGCCAATAAGAAAATAGGCAAGGTCCACCCAAACGGGGTCATTATTTCATAATAATGTAGTCTTGTCAAGTTGATTCTCATTTTCTTTTGCTTTAAAGATGCATAGAAATTTTGATTTCATTCATTAAGAAGGGTGGATTTAATTGAGGTTAAGCATATATTGCCGTCCAATATTATATATTGTTCCGTATGTCATTACAATTTAGTTTCTGCCCTGCAGTGCCACTTTATACCTTTGTTCGAGTATATAATGATTATATTTTTTGAAAGAAAAACTGGGCAATATTTAAGTATTTTTATGGATTTTATTTCCAGAATTCTTGTTATATGATTATCACATTGGTTTTAAATATATATGCAGAGCAGAGTTGGACCAGTGGAATGGTTAAAACCATACACCGATGACACTATCATTGAGCTAGGGAAGAAAGGGGTAAAAAGGCTTCTAGCCGTCCCAATTAGGTATTTTGTGCTGCTGCTCCTAGGTTTTGTGATGTTATATCAGATTCTTTACTATCAGTCAGGCTCTTTATTGTGGCATTTTATTCTTTACTTAAATTTGAATAACTTTCTTTGGTATAAATTTTGTGCTTTACACTGTTGTCCTTGATGCAGCTTTGTCAGTGAACATATTGAAACTTTAGAAGAAATTGATGTTGAGTACAAAGAGTTGGCTTTGAAATCTGGTATAGAGAAATGGGGACGTGTCCCTGCTCTAGGTTGTGAGCCCACCTTCATTTCAGATTTGGCTGATGCAGTGATTGAAAGTCTTCCATATGTTGGAGCTATGGCAATCTCTAATCTTGAAGCTCGACAGGTTTGACTTGGATGTCTACATTTAAATCATGGAATTGAAGTGGGATGCTAGTTAAAATCAATTGTCACCATTTCTAAAGGACCCTCTGGATGCCAACAAACATACATTTAAAAGCAGCGACTGATACTAATTTTGATATCCACTGTATTTGGGTAAATATTTCATAGCTTACAAGAATTGAAAAAAAAAACACCAAACTAAAGGAGTAGAGTTGATATTAGGGTGTTAAGAGAAATGTATTGTAAGACTAGAAGAGAAAATTAAAAACAAAACCATTCGTGAAATGGTAAGAGTAGCACCAATTGAAAACGATTTAAAAGTGATTTAGTCACATGTAACAAAAACTAGTAGGTGAATTTCATTGTCATGGGATATTGTGGTAAACAGTATACGAACTTATTAAATGTCACTCAACATATAACTATACGAACTTATTAAATGTAACTCAAACATATAACTTTTGATAGAGTTGAAAAAAGATCTATATAACTAATCTCAAATACTGTACAAAATAAAGGACATCTATGCATAACATTAAAATAAATGATATATATATATTGCTCATTAAGATTCTTATCAAATGAAAAATTAATTTTATTAAAATAAAATTAAATACTAAAAAACATAGTTTTCAGTATACCAACCCTAACAATCTTGCACTTATACTCAAAATTATGCTGCTATACTTACGCTCAATGTGCTTTCCTTTCTTGTGAACCTTTGACTCTTTCGAGTTTACAACCGCTTTGTTATTGTCACAATAAAGTGTAATAGCCGACTGAACTGAAGGGACCACTTCTAGATCTAACAGGAAGTTCCTCAACGAAACGACCTCCTTGGCTGTTTCAGAAGTTGCCACGTACTCGGCCTCCATGGTGGAATCAACAATGCAGGACTTCTTAATACTCCTCAAACTTATAACTCCACCTCCTAAGGTAAACACATATCCTGAGGTAGACTTACGAAAATTCTTGTCAAACTGGAAATCTGAGTCTGTGTACCCTAAAGGTACTAGAATGTCTGTCTGGTAAACTAACATATAATTCTTAATCCTTTTCAGGTACTTGATTAAATTTTTTACCGCAGTACAATGCTCCTGCCCTGCGTTGGATTGATATCTGCTAATCATGCCAACGACAAAGCAGATGTCGAATCTAGTATAAAGTATAGCATACATGAGGTTTTCTACTGCCGAAGTATAAGAAACTGCCTTCATCTTTTCTATCTCATCAGGTGCCTTAGAACACTGTTCCTTGAACAGAGTGATTCTATACCTGAAAGGGTGAAACCATTTCTTAGAATCCTGTATGCTAAAACGAGTAAGGATATCATCGATATACTTTGTTTGTGGTAAGCCCAACATCATTTTTTCCGATCTCGCATAAGCTTGATCTCATGGATATGACTAGTTTCTCCCAAGTCCTTCATATGGAACTGTTTAGATAACCATACTTTAATAGTAGATAATGCCCCCACATCGTTTTCGATAAGAAGTCGTCTACATAAAGTACTAGAAAAATCATTATGCTTCCGTCACGCTTCTTGTACACACAAGACTCATCTGGACTTTGATCAAAATCATAAAACTTTATGACTTGATCAAACCGAGTATTCCAAGACCTCGATGCCTGTTTAAGTCCATAAATAAATTTCTTAAGCTTGCACAACATGTGCTTCTGGTCCTTTGCAATGAATCCGTCTGATTATATGATATAGAAACACTCGTCAAAACTTTCGTTAAGAAAAGTTGTCTTGACATCTATTTGCCAGATTTTATAATCGAAATGAACAGTAATGGATAAAAGAATCCGAATAGACTTAAACATAGTTATAGGTAAAAAGGTTTCCTCATAATTGATCACTTCTTTCTGAGTGAACCATTTAGTAACAAGCTTAGCTTTAAAGGTTTCAACCTTCTCGTTTGCTCCTTTTTTTCTTTTGCAGATCCACTTGCATCTAATGGGTTTTATCCATTTTGGTGGTTTTACAAGTTCTCAAACCTGATTGGAATATGTAGATTCCATTTTTGAATTCATAACTATTTGCCAAATATCTACATTTTTGTCCTGAAGTGCTTTATTGTAGTTACAGGACTCGGTATCTAGTTCTGTCGGGATCTTGTCAAAAGATTCTTTCAAGAACGTATACCGATAAGGTTAATGAACAACCCTCCCACTACGACGAGGCACTATCTGTATTTGTGTACTAGCAGTAACACGCTGTGCAGAATCTAAACCCTGTGCATCAGTACACTGTTCATGATTTTCACCTGTTCCGATAATCCTCCCACTACGGCGAGATAATGAAATATTAGTGACTTGTGATTCCTCTTCCGTTCTATTGGCATTTTCTGTTAGTTTTTCCAGAACAATATTGCTTTTGGGCCTGTAATCCATAATATAATTCCCTTCTAAAAATCGGGCATTGGTGCTAACAATAACCTGATCTTTAGGATTATAAAATAAACCACCCTTCGTTCTTTTGGGATACCCCACAAAGAAATAGACTTATGTCCTCGGTTCCAACTTACTCGCGTTCCTTTTCATCACATGTGCTGGATTTTCCCAAATTCGAATGTGTTTCAGGCTAAGCTTACCCCTAGTCCATAATTCTGTGAGAGTAGAAGGTACTGACTTAGAAGGTACCAAGTTCAGAATGTAAGCCACTATCTTTAATGTGAGTCCCCAACACGAATCGGATAAACTTGAATAACTTATCATGGACCTTATTATCTCCATAGGAGTCCTATACATTCTTTCTGCTACACCATTATGCTGCGGAGTGCCAGGTGGAGTCAGCTGTGATATAATCCCTTCTGATGACAGGTAATTCCTAAACTCTCCAAAGAGGTATTTCCTACCACGGCCGGATCGTAGTGATTTGATACTTTTACCCAAATGCTTCTCCGCCTTCGCCTTGAATTCTTTGAATTTCTCAAAGCATTCAGACTTACGGTGCATTAAGTAAATGTATCCACACCTTGAGTAGTCATCGATGAAACTGACGAAGTACTTAAAGCCACTTCTAGCTCAGATTGTCATAGGACTACACACATCAGAATGAACTAGCTCCAACGGTTCTTTAGCTCTATAGCCTTTGGCAGAAAAGGGCATCTTGGTTATCTTACCATCTAAGCAGGATTCACAGATTGTAAGTGCCTCCACTTCCAATGAACTCAAAGGTCCATCTACTACCAGTCTGTTTATCTTTTTTTGATTAATATGTTCCAAGCGTAAGTGCCAAAGAAACGTTTATTTCATTAAAGAAGAAAACTTTCTTTTATATGGTTAATTAGATGTGTTATTCATTTCAGTTAATTGCAGTGTAGGAGAGATGAGATACGACATACAGATCATCCATCAATGTACTAGAATAAATAAAATACTTATTTTTCGTCACAACGATAGAGTCACTAAAATGAACAGAATATTTGTCCTTTATTAAACTCGAGACTGAAATTAAATTTCTTATATTCAAAGGTACATGAAGACAATCTTTTAAAAGTAATGTCCTACCTCTTCTAAAACTGAGAGTGGCATCTCCTACTGCAACTGCTGCCACCCTTATATTATTGCCCATATGCAGGTATATTTTTCCATCACTGAGCTGCCTGATTTCCTAGAACCCCTGCAAAGAATTACAGACATAATTAGTGGCTCCCGTATCTACACACAAAGTACCGGTAGATAACACCGCTAAATATGTTTTAACCACCAGTGAATAGAAATTACCTGGTTTGTTCTGTTTATTGAGAAAAATCGGATACTGCTTTTTTCAATACCCAAACTGGTTACAGTGGTAGCACTTGTCTCTCGGCTTCTTCACACCAGCTTTTGGTCCCTTAATTGCTTTTGGAGCATTGCCTCATTGTGTTTAAACTTTTTCTTCTTCTTGCCTTTCGGCATAGATAAAGAACCTTTTTTAGCCATAGACACATAACCTGGTTTCCTAAGAACACCCTCGGCTGCTTGAAGTTCCTTAAGATGTTCTGCCAATGAAAAGTTGATCTTGTTTATAGTATAGTTCAGGAAAAATTGCTTAAAACTTTCAGGAAGTGAATGGAGTATAATATCGACCTGAGTTTTTCCGTCAATTTCAGCTTATAGGATCTCTAATTCATTCAAAAGACTTATCATCTTCAGAACATGATCCCTTACTAGAGTTCCTTCAGCTATGCTTGCTTTCATTAGAGATTTCATGTCCACCTGCCTAGCAGCACGATTTTAATCCCCAAATATTTCTTTAAGGTTCGTAATCATATTGTAGGCACTAGGCATAGACTGATGCTGATGCTGGAAAACATTTGACATTGAAGTCAAAATGTAACAGTGAGCCATTTGATCAACTTTCTATCACTTCTGATGGGCCTAGGTTTCTGTTCGGTCACCCCCACATCAGGTACCGATGGACATATCTCAGTTAATACAAACTTGTAATCCTCGGCAGTTAAGACAATGTCCAAATTTCGTTTTCACTCAACATAATTCAGTCTTGTAAGTTTTTTATCTTTGAGTATTGAAGCGAATGAGTTAAAAGCCATTTTAATTATGAGAATCACATAATTAAAATACTGTTAATTAAGACGAGCAAAATTTTAAATTTATTTTAATTTGGTTCTCTCTACCATTTTAAAAGAAATTCGCTAGCAGCCTACTACCATGTGAATAGCATGCTTTGATGGGAGGACGTCTTTTATCCATTTTTTATTCAGATAGGCCAATTTTTATTAATTTTACTATTTATGCAACTAACTCTACCAAGTAAAATTAAATAGCTGACATAGTTTCGGTCTAGTATAGAATAGTAGTGACTCAAATGGAGATGATACTATTATATACAGCTAAGTGTTAAGTGTCACCTAATCTGAAATCAATCGCTTCCCAATGAATCCTTCAGATGGAGAAGTGATCCATAGTAACAATTATCCAAAATTATCCCTAAATGAGGTTTGTACTGGTGATACCGCAAGTAATCTGTACGATGAGGATGAAGGCCTTACTACCAACACACAGGACTTAATTACATTGCCTACAAACTGGTGATGGAGACCACGGGGTTTATCTGTGAATAAATTTCCTCTCCTACTTAGATTTTTAAAATATTTTTTAGGGTTATAAAAATTCGTTTAATTAAAATAAATTTATTAATTTCAAA
>JAOTRH010003003.1:0-24123 GCA_034768845.1 Heliamphora exappendiculata
TCCTCAGACACTTAGTTCTCCTCTTTATTGTGATAATCGGAGCGCCATCCAGATTGCTCACAATGATATTTTTCATGCGCGCATCAAACATATTGAAATTGACTGTCACTTCATCCGACATCACCTTTAAAAGGGCACCCTCCATCTCCGATCTGTCTCTTCTGAAGATCAACTTGCCGACCTTTTCACAAAATCCCATCCTCATGGTCGCCTTCGTGTTCTAATTTTCAAACTTTAGCTGACTTCGTCATCTCGCGTTTGAGGGAGAATGTTGAAATATTAGATTTAGATTGATTATAATATTAGATTGATTAGATTGATTCTGATTTGATTCTATTATATCTCATTTATTGTTTGTCCCTATTCGCCTATAAATAGGCCATATATTGTACAGTTTTAGATAGACATAAAATATACAGTTATTTTCTCTTTTCAATTTTTACATGGACAAACTCTTGGACGGTGACGCAAAGGCGGGTGAGGACGGGCATGTTGTCGGTGACGACGGCCGAGAGGTCGTTCGGTGGTAGGTTTATGATTTGGAGGTCGGAGGGGATGGTGGGAGAGCGGAGGAAGTGGTTCTGCGCGGCGGACGAGTCGGTGGTGGTGACGAGAAAGCTGACGCGGAAGCCATGGTGGACGACGAGGCAGTTCGCTAACTCGAAGAGAGGGGTGACGTGGCCCATTCCTGCTCTTGGGAGGAGGGTAACGTGTGGTTTCAGGGATTCAGCAGCCGCCATGGATGGAGATGGAAGGTCTGCAATTCACAAATGAAGATTACTTCACTGTGCTCTGAAAGAGAGACAGAAGTGGTGCTATGGAGATTGAAGTGCCGCAAATTGTTTTTTTTTTGCTAAGGGCTGTTCGGCTAGCTTTTTAAGTAGTGTGTTTTTTTCCCCAAAAAAGTCGATTTTTAAGTAGTACTTCGATTTTAAAAAAATAATAATTCATATTTTAAATATTTTAATTTTTTAAAAATAAAATTACTATAATATTTTTACACGAAAAAGTTAATTCCACTCACAAAAAAAAGTAATGTCAATATTTCAAATATTACAACTTAAAAACTAAAAGTAATGCATTTTAGATATTTTAATAGTAAACAAAAAAATTATTACAAAAAATTATCCCAAACAATTTAACTTTTTTATTCTTTTTCTTAAAAAAAAATTAAATCTCTTAAAAATTAAACTTTGTAAACATCTCAAACATCTACTCAGTTTTCAACATGATCATAATGTTTTATTTAGTTTATTTTTATCATAATGTTTTTATCATTTGCTTAAATTATTATATTTTTCGATTAATCTCACCGAGATCCGTTTAAAAAATAAATTTCTTAATTAAAATATTAAAATAATTAAAATCACAAAAATAAATTAAAATAAATCAATAAGGAAAATTTAATATTATTTATTTTCATTTTGGTGAGATTTTTTCTATTTTTTCATTATTATTTTTTACTTTTTTTTGTTTATCTCATTGAAACAATTAAAAAAATAAAAAAAATAGTTAAAAAATAAAAAAAAAGGTTCAAAAAAATAAAAATAATCAAAATTGGTGCAATTTGTGAAGCTTTGTTAGTCTTTATTCTTTAGCACTTGTAAAAATTATTCTATTCGATGCCAATATTATTTGATGTACTATGAATTTTAAAAAATAATAACGTAACATAACCTACCGCCGCAGCCTCCCACTTGATCCCAATGCCCGTTTGGCTACTCTAGCGTTTTGGCTTTTTAGTTAAATACAAAAAATTAATATAATTTGTTTGATAAAAAATAAAATTAAATCAAAAATTAAATTAAAATACTAATTTTTAAAATATTTTATTCAAATTTTAACCACTTTTAAAGTACAATAATATCTATAATTCATAATTTATTTATTCGTTTGACAAAAAATAAAAAAGTTAAAAAATTAAATCAAAACATTAACTCATAAAATATTTTATTTAAATTTTTATCACTTTTAAAATATTGTAATATCTATTATTCATAATTTATTTATCTGTTTGGCAAAAAAAAAACTAAAAAGTCAAATTAAAATACTAACTCTTAAATTATTTTATTTAAATTTTAATCACTTTTAAAATATAATAATATCTATTATTCATAGCTTATTTACTAAGTATGTCTAAAATAATTATTTATTTTAAGTTGATTATCAACGGATGCTTTTAAATTAGTTCACAATCGGAACACCGTAACCACATGTGGATAACAGTACTGAATAATTACTTATGAAAAAAAAAATTCAAAAAAAGAGAATATTGGTAGTGAGATAAGGGTTACAAATTGCCATTATGATTTGTTGATGCCATATTCTTGTTTTTGTTGCTATAATTTTTTAGTTTAATATGGTATTTGGTAGTATTGAAATTAGTAACTTATCAATTATAATTTGTAGTAAAAATTGTGAGTGTTTGGTAATAATTATAACTTGTAGTTGAAATAAAAAAAAAAATTATAACTTGTAGCAAAAGTTATGCGTATTTTAAAAAAATTTATAATTTATAACTAAAATTAATAGTAAATAACTAAAAACTACTATAAATAACCTGGCCAAACACCCTCCTCAATTAGGTTTTAAATGCCGTTTTTAAAACTACAACAATTGTAAAAAATGAGATTTTTGTAAAAATAAGATATTTTATAAAAAATAAAATATTTAAAATGATACATTTGCAATAATATTCTTTGTTTAGCGATGAATTATTAGCTGAAACTATTAAAGTCGTAGATGAAACTATTAAAGTTGCAGAAAATGTGATTTAATATAATGAGGAATTTTGTAAAAAAAAAAAAAAAAAGAGAGAGACATTTAAAATAAGATATCGCATAAAATTTCTATTTTGCTACCCTTTTGCTTTTCATATTTAATATAGATCTTGATTTATAAGTCATGATGAGCATATTTCAAAAATATAAATATTATTAAAAATGATTATATATAACAAAAATGATATAATTTTAAATTTTAAATTGAAAGTATTTCATTGAAACGTCAAAAATGAAATAGGACTTCTCTTTTTGAGTAAATTAAGATAATTAAAACTTGTTAGGAAATCCCCAAAAAACAATTATGAATATTAAGATTGTTTATATTTAAATTTAGCAGAACGAGGTTTTTTACAATACGATAATTTTATGCATTTTCATGCATAAAATTTTAAGCAATATTTCATGGGTGCGATTGTTTTCACAAAACCCATCCTCAGCCTACCTCAACTTGGGTTAGGAGTTAAATTCGGAGCCCATAATTAGTAGCCCAGCCCATTTACTATTAGCATATCCAGCCCATTTACGTCTTTGTTATATATCTGTACTTGTATCCATTGAAAGTTGTTGTTGTCTTTTTAATTCATTTAATGGTCTTATCAATACGGTAATAAAATTACAAGATCAAAGTCATTTTGAAAAAATAAAGTCAGTAACCAAACAAAACATAATAAATAGCAATAATAAAAACACACAAAATTTTACGTAAAAACCCTACGAGATAAGTACACAAACTAATTCACGAACTATTTTTACCATAACTTCAAGAAGTTGCAAGATTCTAGAGGATAAGAAATTATTAACTTTATCCAATATACCTAACTCCGAATGTGTTTCGCAAAATTTCACGAACTTGCTATCCTCCATTAGTGCAACTGACTTTGTTAGCCTTCTAGATTCAGCATCAACCACAGAGTATTCGATTTGAAATTCGTATCTAACGATTCCGTTCGTATGACTAATGATAATGGTGGTTAACAATGTATTTAAATTATGAATGAGAGAATTAAAATATATGTAATGATGAGAAAATCAAATTACAAATGCTGTGAAGGTGTTTGGCAAAGTGATTACTAATATTTTATAGTTTTTTATTACTAATTTTAGTTATAAGATATAAGTTTTTCTAAACACCCATAACTTCTGTTACAACTTGTAACTATTTTTTCTTCTATTTCAATTACGAGTTATAATTTTTACCAAACAATCGTAACTTTTACTATAAGTTACAATTTGTAAGCTACTAGTTTTAACAATACTAAATACCACATTCGTGTAAATTATGTACCTAAAGAAAACTAATATATACTAAATTATTTATCGTTCAACTTTTATAACTTGTAGCTTGGAACTTGAAACTTGTAATTTATAATTGAAATTGAAGAAAAAGTAGGTATAAATTGTAATAGAAATTACGGGTGTTTATAAAAACTTGTACTTTATAACTAAAATTAATAGTAAAAAGTTAAAAACTATTATCAATAATTTTACCAAATACCTCATGTATTAGTGAAGAGAATTCAAAGAATAAGCTTTTTGTTCAACTATAACTCGGGCAAGAGAATGCCAAAATCCTAGGTGCATGATGTTTAATTATATTCGGGTTTTATAATTTTAGAGTCCTACACAAGTAGCGTGTCTAGTGCTGTGTAATGAATTACTAGGAGTGTTTATCGATTGTTACAAGTTTAATTAGTGTTATTTTGTTGAAGTCAAGCACTTATTTTTATGACTATTAAACACAATTTATTTAGTTAAATTCTAGAGGCACGTGCTTATAGAAATAATACAATGTAATATAAAAATGCAGGACACAATGGTCGTACTCTAATAATTTTGTTCCACAAAAATCTTTGAAAATTATAACTCACTTTACGAAAAAATGACTAATTAATATTAGTCCTATGTTTTTCATTCCTCATCCTGAGATGCTTTTTTTTTCATTTTTAATTTTTTTAATATTCGTAATGAGATCTAAATGTATAACTAGTATTTCATTGGTAGGTAAAAAATTATGAACAAATATGTATATCAAGTATTTATTTGGTGGGTCAAAAATTATGAACATGGAGAGAGTATTGTTTATTTGACTCTTCACAATATATACAAGTAATAAAACAATTCGAACAATAATTTGATTTCTATATGTACTAAAACAATAATGCTACATGTAGCTCATGTAATAGTACATATTTTATTGTATGTATATGTTCGATTATAAAAAATATTATATTATAAATTTCGTGTATTTTATTTACCAATATAGTTATGCCACGTATTAATTCGTTAATTCATATATTATTTTTTATATAGTATATAAATTTATTGATAAAATAACCCACAAAAGATCTATGAAGCGATGAGGTACTTGCTCCTCGCCGACTGAAAACGAATCCAGTCGGTGCTCTGCATAGCCTCTTGCGAGCTCGTCGGCAGGTCCGAGTCTCGGGCAATGCCGACGGCTTGCGCCGTCGAGATAATCCACACAATGTCGCTGATGAGCTGATCCACGACGGTTACCCTTGCATGGACAACGGCGACCTCTGCCGCGGTAAGCCTGCTAACCACAAGGTCTTCGGTCAAGGTCCTTGTTGCGAACTCTTTTCCCGTTTTGGCATTCGAGTACATCGTCATTAGCATTCGAAACAAAGACGAAATGTCTTCATCTTTGTCCCGAGTGCCGGTGGCGATTGGTGAATTGGGTATTTCATTGGGACCCGAAGGGCTCGTGATCGGGCAAGTAGTGCACCTTTCCTCCGTCGGAGATCCCAATGTTGGGTTGGAACTTGGAGCAGCTTGAGTTCATCCATTTGTACAAAACTACAGCATTGCTGGAGCCGACGGTAGTGCTCAACGACGTAATGAGCAGCAGCAACAGCGAGGAATCGAGAGATTGAGGAAGTTCGTGAGGTGCATTGGGTTGTTGTTTTAGGTGGTGGAAGACATTGTGGACATGACGAAACCGTAGTCAGAGTTGGGGAAGGCGGCGGGAAAGGACGTAGTTACGGGAAAAGTTACTTATCTAGAGCTGATGGATATGGAGAAATCTAGAGAATTTGCAGAGAAGCTAAACCAGGAGGCAAAAGATCAAATTTCTGGGTTTGATCTGGAGAACGCGACGCCGTTGGTAGCTATGGCGAATTACATTGCCTATCGACAGAATTATTGGAAAGATGTTATTGGGATTATGTCTGGAATTTTGACATTTAAGATCAGTATTAAGGATTAAAACGCAATCACTAATCTCGCCTAAAATCAATCACGAATGCACAAATCACGAAATAATTATGAAGAATAAAAAAAAAAAAAATCATACAATCACTCACAAGATTTACGTGATTCGATAAGACGTGCCTACGTCCACAGGATCACTATTCACTATATTAATTGAAGAATTAGAAGACAAAGAGTGTTCTTGATGTTTCTCTATGTCTCACAGGCTAAACATAACATTACGCCCCTAATAAAAAAGCCCTTATAGTTAAAACATAACACCAGCCGCTGCGCTAAAAAATTATTCTGCAACGGGTCCACTCGAGCAAACTCCTGATCGCTCGAGCGGTCACTAGCCCGAGATTTCCTAGCATACAATCCCGCTCGAGCTGACTACTGATCGCTCGAGCTGTCCTTAACCCGAGACCATCCCGTGCTAGCCCGCTCAAGTGGGTCCCTGACCGCTCGAGCGGTCAACTCAGAACTGTGATTTTTCTTCACCACTCAACGGATATGATGTATGGAGTCCACTTGAGTGGTCAACTCAAAACTGTGATTTTTTTTTTCACCACTCAACGGGTAGGACGTATGGACAGTAGTGTTGGAATGGTGAAAATGGAAGAAAATCAATCATTGGGTCTCTGCAAATCGCAGAAAAACTAAGAAAGGGTTGTGACCAATCAAGCGGTCGAAAGATCGCTGGAGTGGTCTTGGTGCAACAACAGTTTTTGGACGCCATTAGAGTTACGTTTTTTACCTAGTTTACTTGATATATATAAAGGGTTTTATGTCTCTAGAAACTTTAGGATATCTATTCTCTTGTGAGGCTCAGATTAGGAGGTTAGAGAAAGTATAAAGAGATAGAAAGAGGCACAGTTATTGTGAGTGAGAAAAGAAATCTTGTAATCATTATTACAGTGTAGAGTGGATTATTTTTTTTTTCGTAGAAGTTGACAGTCGAGTCACGTATATTGTCTCGTTTTTTCTATTTGTTCTTATTCTCTATATTGTTTTGTGTGGATTGAAATCATAGTTATTTTTTGCGCTGCGTTAGGGGATTAGTGTGTATAAAATCTCAGCATATGTTTGTTAGGAGAAATTGGGGGATTTTATAGGTGTTAATTTCAATATGATTTTAGAGAAAATGAATTATGATGGAGATAGAACAATTACAATCTTCATATCAAATTAAAATTTAGTGTTAATTTTTGGTCATATAGTCAGAATTTCTTGAAGTGTTTGCATGTTTAAAGAAAATGACTGAAATTTTGTGAGGTTATTAGAAAAAGCATGAATGAGTTCGCCCAATCTCGATTTACACACTTCAAAGAGTTCCAAAATTCATTTCAAATAGAAATTTATTGTTCCGTAGAAGAATTCATTTTCTAAGAGGTGCCAACAAGAAGAAGTTCTAACAAAAAAAAAATTAAAAATTAAAAACATTTGTCCTACTAGAGAAAAATGTTACTCTCTTTGAATATAAATGTCGGTGTACGATTGATCCCTTTCCTGTTTGGTATGTGTTGATTTTTTCTTTACCTTATCTCAAGTCATGAGAGATTTTTTTAGGTGTACGATATTTCTTATTTTTGATGATTGCTCTACCGTTGTCTTATTATTTTGTTGAAATTTTATTTTGAGATCCTAGTTGCCTTTTTTTTTTTTTTGGTTTTTATACGCTCAATTATTACGAAAAAAAAATCTAACGGCTCGTTTGGTATTTCAAATGGGATTGAATAGGATATTTGAGATAAATAATACTGTGGGTTCACATACTTTTTTTAATACCAAGAGATTATAGAATGAATTATATGTAAAGTGAGAAATTTGATTTGTAGCTGGTTAAGATGAGATAAAGAGTGAGATAAATTTTATAGAATTATTTCTAACCGTAAAATAAGGAGAGAAAATAATCTGAAGCCTAATAATAATAATACATAGAGGAGACCTAGTATTATTAATACCACGAATGACATATTAGTAATTCGACAAATACCGAATTATTAGACCTAATCCCGTGATACAAGGACGAGATTAATAATTCAAATAGACAAAAACTAAACATATAGGGCTCACATGTTTTTCAGTCCAATCCCACCTTTAGCAGTCGGCAAATACAAACATGCTCTAAGTGTAAAAATAAGCAAGCATTTGACATACAAGGTTTACTAAAGGATCTTGAGCATCAAATCTTGGCTCATTGTCGATTTTTTTAATCTTTTATTTGTAAGAATTTGTAAATTCGTTTTGTTAAGGTGTATTTAAAAAATTGTAAAAGCAAAAACATATTTAGTATAGACTACTTGTTTGGAAGACAAGTGAGATAGGGGCTGAAATTAATAGCCGGTTGAGATGGGGTTGTCGACAGAAGGAGGAGGGGTGGCCAAGAGGATCACCGGAGGTGGTGGGTCATCATTGTTGTCAGCAGTGGAGGGTGAGCAGAGCGAGATGGCCGACGGTTTTTTTGTGTGAGAGGGAAGAGAGACTTTTCTTTGTGTTTCCTAAAATATTAGAAATTTTGGAAATTGTTTCCATTTTTTTTTGCTTGGAATCTTGGTTCATGATGACCCTTTTTATTGATTTTGACAATTAAATCTTTCTATGAAAAGTAACAAAAATCGTAATCAAATATCTTTAAAAAAAAAAAAAAACTAAAGCAGAAGGACGCCACCAAATAAACCTTTGTGTGCAGGGTCAGCGTCCAAAATGCGAGTGAATTGACAAGATTTGCTGCATTCTTGGCAGAAGCTTGACGTTGCAACCTAGTTTTTTTTTTAAACTCTCACAATGAAACTTGTTTTGCTTGTCCTCTTCTATCCAGCAAAAATTTTAAAATGGCCTTCTCCATCAGCGTTTACCCATATAGCGGCTTCACTTGGGCATTTCATCGAACACCTCAACTACTGCGTGCAGGGCAATCAACAACATGAGTATAAAATAAGTTCAAGATTCGGGGTCAAGATCAGCCTCCTCAGAATAAACAGTCACTCTCTCCTTCGGTCATATTTAGAATGTCTTAAAAAATACGGTTTTTAAAAAGTTTAGTTTTTTTTTAAATAGAAAAAATTAAATTATTTAGAATAATTTTCTTAGGATAATTTTTTTAAAATTCTTTTATTAAAATATCTTATATGTCCTTAATTTTGGTGTTTAAGTTGCAGTGTTTGAGATAGTAGTATGTTACTTTTTATTTTGATAGTAGAATTCACTGTTTAATTTGATATATTATAGTTATTTATTAAAAAAAAAGTTAGTGTTCAAGAAATTTTATGAACTTTAACAAAAATTAATAAGTTTTTTAAAAATGTCAAATTAGCTAACTTAAGAGCTTTTTTTTTTTTTTTTTTTTTAGGGGAGTCTTCTCTCCGGTCCTGTTATGGACCGGAGAGGTTCAGTTGGATATTTTTTAGATTTAAAATAAATATATTTTAATAATTTCAGTTATATTTATTATTTTTAATTTATATATTATTATTGTAAAAAATTTAAATTGATTGGATATCGTTGACTGCTTTAACAAATCACATTTGCATTAATAAAAATAAGTTGTGATGTCTATTTTATCATTCATATGGTTAATACAAATGTGATTTGTATTGGCAGTTAACGATATCTAATTAATTTGATTTTTTACAGTAATAATATATAAATTAAAAAATAATAAAATAAACTATTCAAATCATAAAAATGTATTTATTCTAAACCCAAAAAAAATCTAACTAAACCTCTTCAATCCTTTGCCTAACCCTTTTTTATATATAAAAAAAAAACAACTTTTTAAGATAACAAGAGGCTTGAATTCATCAAACTCTTTACTCAGATCAATCCCCCACCTACATGAAAATAAACAAGAAATGAGAGATGACTGATGCTCATAATTACTTATTTGATTGTTTTATTTTATTTATTTGTATTTTTAATAAATTTATAATATTATTTAATTAAATTATTATATTTTTAACTTTTCTCATTAATGCAAGTCAAAAGAAATGAGTCACTCTCCATATTTCTAATTCATCAAATCTTTTATTGCATTCAACATTAATCCCCCACCCACCAACCAAAAAATAAACAAGAAAAGAGAGATGACTTATGTGCTCATGATTGCTTATTTTATTTTACTTATTTTAATTTTTAAATTTTTTTTCATTATTATTTAAATTATTATATTTTCAATTTATGCATCAAGATGTGCAAAAAAATAAAAAAAATTGATCAAGAAATAAGAATATTTAAGAAAAGACAAAAATTAAGCCAAAATAAGTTAATAAGCTAAGTTTTATATTGATTATTTTTTTTAGTAAATATTTTTTATTTTTTGATCAAAATTTTTACTTTTTTTTATTAATCATCAATTTCTAAAAATAAAAAAATAAGCGAAAATTCTCAAAATTAGTCCAAACAGCGGCGCAAAAAGTGATGTCGCCGTTGCCGGGGATCGAACCCGGGTCACCCGCGTGACAGGCGGGAATACTCACCACTATACTACAACGACCACGTTGGCAAGGCTTAAAAAGAATATGATTAATATTTTATTTTCGGTGCAAATCAGAACAAATTTTGGGTTGAGAATGAGTTGGAGATAAGGAAAGAGTGTAAACCGTAAGGCCTCGCTTGGTTGTATCGTTTAAGAATTATATTAAAAAAACATTTTAAGAAAGAATTATGAAAAGAGAAAATACGTTTAGTTGTCAAAATTGAGAATTATTCTCAGTGCATTAAGTTTTGCGATAGAGAGAGAAAAACGAAAATAATTTTAAATCATTTTCAAAATTTACAATTTTTAAGTTTTTTTTCATCCAATTTTTTGAAAATTGCTAACAAACGCGTTTTTATCTATTTTTAGATAATTTTTTTGAAGAAAAAGAAAATAAAAACTGCAACCAAACAGGGAATGCTCCATTTTTTTATTATTTGATTGATAAAAATAATATAATATATATATATTTTTTAATAAAAATTAAAATATATATTGTACATCATTGGACTAAAATTGACTTTTAAAAAAAAAACTAGCAAGTTATTTTTGAGGGTTAGTACTATGGTCTACCACCTCCATTGATAGTTGAGCTTATGACTTTTGTGGGGAAAAATATTTTATTTGAACCCAATGATAAAAAAAAAGAGGTGTATTGAAAATATTTTTCAAGTGTTAATCAAAGATTAGAAAATAAAAAAAATAGTCTTTACAAAATTATTTTCTATGAAAAATATTTTTATTGTATACTAATTTACGTTGAAATAAACAAAATCTAAAAGTAGTGTAAGTATTAAAATGAGGGAAAATTATTTAAATGTGAGTTGTTGAATTAATATTTTTTTTCTTACAATTAGAGGAATTTTTTTAGAAGAAATTGTAAAAATTAAAAACTTGTTATGAGCAATTTAGGTAGATTAAAAATGTGAGTTGGCTTCACTTATGAGTTCATAATAAAGTATTTTCTTTTATTATAGTAATGGATTATTTATTGGGCTATCATTTGTATATGTTTTTGTTGTTTTTATTTTTTTTTTACTTTTTGTTAAAAAATTTATTTATTTTTGATTTGTTTCAATATGATGATAAAAAAGAAGTAAAAAACAATTCAATTAGGAAAGATGAAAATAAGCATTAGCATCATTCCATTTTATTTTGACACTTGCAACAAATCATCAAAGATGTTTTCGCCTAGAAAGTGTTTAATGTTGAAATAAAAACTCTTTCTTAGAATGATCCGAAAATTGGAATAATGATGTTTTGTATCGAATTAGGGTTGGAGATGTGTCTTAAATTTTGCAAAAGATTATACAAATTAATTATTTTAAAAGAACTTGCTTCAAAAAAATAAACCAAACATGCCTCAATATTAGACTTGCTAGCCTCCAAGATTTCTTTTCAATTGATTTTTCTCAATGTTGTTACTGTTGCCTTTGTTGAAGAATTGACTGGAATTGAAAAGAAAAGCTACCCCCACAAAATTAGAATCAAAGTAAATCCATTATTTGCATATTTATTGTACGAGAGTGCCCGTAAATTATATTTATTTGATAGATTGAACTCAGCTTGATCGCGTCCACCCACTAGCTGATCTACAAAATCAATACACAAACGTGAGCTATCCGACGGAGTCTCACCGAATTTCATTTCAATGGTCAAGTTAGGAAGTGTTTCAAAGGTTAAGTACTGGTTATATAAAAAGTAACCACTTACCTCTTGGTTGGCTCTCCTCCTCATTTTATAGTGTGAGAATTTTATAATTGCTTTTCTTGCCAAACGTTCCCTCAAAATGGCTCTGCCGCCTCTTCCTCCACCTGACAATGATGGCTCTCCCCCCCCCCCCCCATCCCACAGTCACATCACAATTATTGCTATGAGCTCGGTCGTCCTCTAGGTGAACTCTTCATACCGAATGCTTCCCTCGAGGTTACACGGCACTCGTTAACAATGGCATTCAGTCTAATCGCATTTAATGCTGCTCTGACCATCGTCAAATCGTATTAAATGCGATGTCAAAACATTGAATACGATTCATTAAAATCGAGCTGTAAACTTACGTCGATTTTGGGAGACCGATTGTTGTGACCCTCTCACGATAGGCCAAGGTGATCATTGGATTCTCCCGGGCCTTGGATATTTCTAGTGGGCTCAGGTTCGCATTTTGGCCTGGTGGGCTTAGGTCAAATCTCAGCCCATCTCATTTATTTATATATTTATTTACCTAAATAAACTGTGTACTTATTCTTTGTTTATCTTTTATTTTTGATTAATATATGTTTAACTATATATAATTATATATATATTCTTTAATAAGTAAACTACACTTATTGTTTCTCATTTATTTGGCCTTAATGTGGATAATTATTTAAGTTTTAGTAGTAATAATGGCCGAATCATTTTTAACCACAACATAAATTCTTAATTCTAAAGGTATTAGAAAGAAAAATATACTAAAATGTGAAAAAAGTAGAAAGTGGAGTGAAAGAAAAAGAAAATTTATTTTCTTAAATGCATTTGATTAATAACAAAAAATTGCAAGAAAAATGTTAGAAAAATTTTAATTTTTAAGTTTGAAAAGCATAAAAAATGTAAAAAGAGTTATACATTTTACTAAATTACTCCATGGAAAGTATGATAAAAGAAGGAATACGAGTAAAATACGGGAGCCGAAAAAAAAGATAGATAATTAAGAAAACTACACAAATTCAGTTCCCACTTTTACACCAAAAAAGAAATTCTCTATATAATTTGTGAAAAATCAATAGCAAAATTACAAAACTTAATAAAGTTGTACGAAAAAATTTATTTTACAAATTTTTTGCTAAATAAAAACTAAAATTTATTTTTTTCTTTTTAGTATTTTTTATATTATTATCTCTCTATTCAAACGAACGAGAGAGCAATACTTTTTCTCTCTCCCACTTTGTACTTTTTTTAGTTTTACCTTTTTGTTTTTATGTGGCTTTTGGGGGAGATTCTAAAATAAATATTTATTGTATACAAAATGTACAAATATTATGATGCACGCAATAAGTGAACTAAAAAGCAAAAATTTATGTGTGCATTTAAAAGATTTAGCTACTTCAGAAAAAGTAAATGATTTGAGATAATTTTTTTAGGAAGGGTTTTATTTTTGTTGCTTTTTGTTAAAATATTTAATATTTATTTTTAAATTGTAATATTTAAAATATTTATATAATTTTTTATTATTGAGAGTACAATTGACTTTTTAATTAAGATGATTGTAATTATTTTACTCAAAAAAATTAATGTATTTAAAATGTACATAGTTTTTTCTTTTGAAAAAAATAATAAAAAGATAGTTAACTTTTTATGTTAATAAAATGGTATACTTTAAAAGTTAACTTTTTTTAATAAAAAATTTAATTTTTTAGATAACCCAAACAAAACTTTAAAAATATCATAGTTTTCCCAACGAAAAGTAGTGAAAGAAAAAAAACAACCCTCTAAGTTAGACTTGTTTGGCAATTTAGCTTTAAATTAGATTGTTTAAAGTCATTTTAAATTAAATAAGAAAAATGTTTATTTGATGAATTGTATGGGTAATTTTAAGGCAAAAGGTAATAAATATTAAAATTTAGCTTAAAATAATTTTAAGTTAAAAAGCAAAAAACTTAACTTAAAGTTATAATTTTTTAAAATTTATTTTTACATAATTTTATATTCTATTTACATCTTTGATAGATTTTTTAGGAATAAATTTTGAAAATATAATTTTTATAAAAAAAATAGATGTACATAATAAAAGTTATAATATTTTTTAAAAATATATAATATAATTTTATTTTAAAAAGTAAAAAAGTTAAAAGGCTAAAATCTTTTGGATTCTCAAACTAGATTTTTTGACTTTTTTGACTTTAAATCAAGAAAAAAAAATTCTAATTTTAAAACATTTTCCAAACGAAGTCTTAGCTACACTTGCTACTTTTAGGGACACGTTTATCTTTTTAAGCTTTTTTTTCCCCTTAAATGTTTCATTCTCTAACGATGTTTAATCATGATTATCAACAAATTGAAGCAATTTGCTTATTATTTTTTTACACAGGGTTCGGCATTTTTAAAATTAATAATTTATAAATTATAATTTAGTTATTATTTTTTTATGCATTTATATTTTAATTTAATTTTTTATATTTTTATTTTTTTATCAAAGGAGTAATCTTGACTTTTTAGTATTTTTATCCAAAAAATCAAAGTTACCGATAAGGGCCTAAATTCGAAATTATAAATTATATGAGACTCATTCATTAATTCCTTTTCTCTAATTTTTCCAATTTGTCCGCAAAACTTTGCATAATGTTTAGCGTAGTTCAATTATAATTATTAATAGGTTCTCTAAATAACATGTTTGCTTATTTGAGATAATTTTTAAATTTAGTTTTTAAGAAATTTAGTTTTTTCGATAAAAAAAAATAAAAAAATAAAAGTGTTTGGAATAATTTGAAAAAAATAAATGTTTGAAGAAAAAAATAAAAAAAATTTTAACTTTTTTGAGTTGGCTTGAAAATCGTGCAAAAATAAAATTCCAAACAAATCTAACTTAAAAATTTGGCTTTTTAAAAAAAGTTAGCTTTTTTCTTCATCCCAAATAGAGCCTAATTTAAAGGCAATCTGAAAAAATTATGTATTATTTAAGAGTCAAATTTTAAAATATATTCAATTTAAAGCTACATTCAATTATTAGAAAAGTTATATAAAAAATAATTGGGGACAAAATCAAGCGGCTTTTGGAAAACTCTAATTTTTTTTGGCTTTTTAACTAAAATAAAAAAAATTTAATATTGTTCATTTAACAAAAATAAAAAAAATTTAAAAAATTAAAAAATCAAATCAAAACACTAACTTTTAAAATATTTTATTTAAAGTTCAACCACTTTTAAAATAAAATATTATCTCTCATCCATAACTTCTAGAATAGCAAAATTGTTCAATTTAAAATAAAAAAAGTAAAAAAAAATAGCTTTTTATCGACTAATTTAAAAAAAAATAGTTTAAAAGCTAACTTACAAGACAATCTACTTTAAACTAAATTTAATTATCTAGTTAAAAACACACAAAAATAAAATACTAATTTTTAAGTTAGTTGCCAATTGGGGCATAAGTGTAAGACAAAAAGAAAAAAATATATTAAATGATTATTTTTTGTTTTCTTTTTAGTTTATTAGAAAGTTAATAAAAAATTTAATTTATATTTTTTTATGATGCACAATTTTATACTTTTATTTTATGAAAAAGTTAATAAAAGATTTTCCCAAGATTTTATCATTGATGCTTGTGATTGTACTGTATTATTTAGTATATTAATTTATTTAAATTAATATAATTATTATAGTATTATTTTTTAAAAATAATAAGTAAATAGTGATGTTTTTAAAAAATTAATTTTAAAAGACAAAAGTAAAAATTACTTGAGAGGATTGGAAAAGAAGTAAAAATTACTTCAGAGTATCGAGAACCTTCCACTACCACTGAGGGCCTATTTGGAATTCCAAAAAAGTTGGCTTTTTTGTAAAAACATTTTAAAGCCATATTTGGTTTTTAAAATTTTTTTTTAAAGTTATACTGTTTAATTTTTCAAAAAAAGGCAATTAATTTTTTTATCTCTTAATCTACATAAAAGAATTTATACATATCCTAAATACCGTTAATTTTTTTTGAATTAAAATAATTATAATATTTTAAATTTAAAAAGTCAACTCTTATCACAAAAATTAAAAAAAATTATGCCAATATTCTAAATATTACAATTTAAAAATAAAAAATAAGAATATATTAAAATTTTAATTTTAATAAAAAATAAAAAATCACTCCAAAAAATTATTTCAAACACACCAAATTTTTTTATTTTTCTTTAAAAAAAAAACTAAACGAAAACCAAAATTTTTTGATCTTAAACGGTGGTAAAAGATAGTCTAAATGACTTATCCGTTTTTGGGCACTGAAGCTTCCAAGAAAGAAGGGAACTGGATCAGACGGCTCTGATAACCTTTTTGCCTTTGGGAGGTAAAAGTGGGCTCCACAAATTATTGACATTGTTTTCTTTTATATTTTTTTATAAATTAAAAAAAAATGATGTATATTAAAATTTGTTTGGGTTATTTAAGAAGTTATTTGTTTTTTTACAAAAAAGCTACATTTTAAATTATACTGTTTTATTTTTTTAATGATGACTAATGTTTTTTTATTTTTGTAAAAAAATTTATACAGATTCTAAACACACTAAATTTTTTAAAGTAAAATAATTATAATACTCTAAATTAAAAAATTAACATTACTCTCAATTATAAAGAAAATCATGCCAATATTTTAAATACTATAACTTAAAACTAAAAAGTAAAAACATATTAAAGATTTTAATAAGAAAAAGCTATTCTAAAAAATTATACCAAACATTCTAATTTTATATTTTCATTTTTTTTTATAAAAAAAATTAAATCTCTTAAAAGTTAAATTTTTTAAAAATTTCAAAAATTAGCTTAAGCCACTCATATTTTTGTTAGTTGTTTGAACTTGATTATAATTTTTTTAATTTTATTTTGAATTTTTATCCAATTTTTGTATTTATATTTGCTATTTATGTTGAAACTTAACTCTTTGTACTGTATTATCTTATATTAAAGTGAAATTGCTACCATTTCAAATACGAAATTTTTATTTTGAATAAATAACATAATTTTTGTATTTGTGTGTGTTTTTATTATTATTATTTTTTAATTATTTTAAATTTTTTTAACAAAACACTTTTGCCTCTCACCTATATAAAGAAGAGTGCCACTATTACTCTATTTAAAAAAAATATTTTTTTTACATAATTAAATAAAAATGTCAAGTAAACAATGTCATATTCCAAGCTTTCAAAATTACTAATTTCAAGAGTGATTGCATAACTCGCCCAGTAACCAAGCGCCACGTGTCACGCGCATACAAACCCAAACCAATGACGTAATACACACTAAAGGGCAGTTTCGAATGGTTAATTGTGTGCTAGCCAAGTAACTAACCATGGTAAGGTTAGAGTAGCCCAATTCTCAGCTGTGTCTATATATAACTCGGTCCGCTTCGTTTTGAGTAGTGCCTAAGTAAATGCGAGTGAAAAGAGTACAAAGCTGCGAGAGAGAGAGAGAGAGAGAGAGAGAGAGAGAGAGAGAGAAGGGGGGCACTTCTTCTTTTACAGAGGTTTCTGAATTTTATCTACACTCATTTCTCTACTTTTCCAACCCTATCTTGAATCTCAATTGAATTTTCTTTCGGTTTTGTGTGTTTCTACGTTGTTAATTTCGATATGAATAAATGAAGATTTTCAGCGAATTGGGTTTTGTTCTTTATCTGAAATGATCGGGTTGTTTTAAAGTAGGATTGGATTATACGCATTCATCACATAATCTCGATGGCAATTCAATGTTGATGATCATCTTTTTGTTTTTTTTTTTTGTGGTTCAGTTCTTCGTTATTGATGGGATTCTTGGATTTTTTTTATTCAGTAGCCATTAAAGTAGGATTCAATTATACGCATTCATTACATAATTTCCATGGAAATTCAATTTTGATGATCATTTTCTTGGGATTAGATTTTTGTGGTCCAGTTCTTCGATATTAATGGGATTCTTGGGATTTTATCCAATAACCAGTGTGATGATTAACCCTCCCCAGGATGAATTAATAGTCGCTCAGCGATTAGATTTTTTTTTTTTTTTTGTGAATTCTAGGTCAACGAGAGGTCATTGGGGTGTGTGCTGGTCATTATATTTGGTGTAATAGTTCTGCTACGTCCATAGATCCGAGTACAGAATCCATCACACCCTTTTCACATGGGTGGATCCCACATTTGCATCTTGAGAGGGGTGTGTACGGTCGTGTCTTTTGCATATGTATAAGTATCATTTGTCTTGGCCTAATTGATACTTAGGCTTGTGGTCTACTGATTTCTGGCTTGAGCATGATGAGCCGAGTGTCGGAACTTAGTTTTGGATAGATGATAGTATGAATTTTGGTGTGGATTTGCATTTGGTTTGGGCGCGAATGTGTGCATTTCTAGGTGTTTAGAAACAAGGTATAAGAATTGGGGATTCTTTCTTTGTTCGCAGATTACATTATTGAAAACTTAATTTTTTAATTCTTGAAATGGATTTGTTATTTTTCTGATATCATTCAGTCTTGAATCTTGATCCCCCAATCTTATGGTGCCATTATGAATCTGGGCTTTAGTTGTCTTCTCGAGTATTAGACCATTTCTTAGCTTTTTATTCTTTTTTTTTTTCTCTGTTTGCGTGAATTTATAAATAATCTTGGCAATTAAATATTAGAAACATCCTTTCATTTTCTTTACATGCCAATTTAACCGACATGGCACTTCCAATCCATTCAAAGACAGGTATTGAGCTTCAATTCTGGTTTGGATCAAGTGAATCGCCATGTGTTCGCTGGCACCCGCTTGTCCTCATAATATTGGTTCATATTGGAGTGATGAGGAGATCATTATGTCTTTGGAGGGAATGGCAAAGGGATCTTCTATCCCCGAAAACGTCACTGCAGATGTTAATCCTTACCAGCACATACCATCAAATTTACCTGGTTAGTATCAACTACGATCTTGATGATTCTATACAACTTCACCTTTCTCAATTTTTGCATGTCTAATTTCTCATTTTAGATTTGGTTTCTCAAACTCGTTATTGTGATTGATTAGGATCAGTTCTTAGGTGGTGTTTAGCATTGCTGAAACTAATAGTTTATAGATTGTAACTTGTACCATAAGTTGTGAGTGTTTGATAAAGATTGCAGTTTGTTGCTAATATAGAAGAAAAAGTAACAGAAGTTGTGGGTATTTGAAAAAACTTATAGCTTATAGTTGTACCATAAGTTGTGAGTGTTTGATAAAGATTGCAGTTTGTTGCTAATATAGAAGAAAAAGTAGCAGAAGTTGTAGGTATTTGAAAAAACTTATAGCTTATAGTTAAAATTAGTAGTAGAGAACTAAAAGTTATAGCATGAAGTTTTTCCAAACACCCCCTTAGTTTTGTGATTGATAGTTTGAATTTAGCAATTAAACTTTTAACAATATATATTGTGTTAATCAACTAGTTTTACCCATTCCGTTGAAAGCTCACTTAGTTAATAGGAATGGCTGCTGTCATTGGAATGGTTTTCCAGTATATTCCTGACTTCTTGTAATTAGGCCACAAGTTCTAATTGCAGCATTCAGAATTTATGTTAAATGAATCTAGAAATTTAGAAAGTTCAGCTCTCAGATCTGATTTTTGGCGATGTGGTTCATAATAGGAATATACGGGTACCCTAGCATGCAATCTCTTGGTAATTAGGTCATTGCCTTGAGGAATCCCATTATCTACATTGTGTTAGAAGAAAACTTCCTTTTATGGATCAGCAAAAAGGGGTACATGGCATGCAAATACTTGTTTGAGATTATTTGTAAGCTTATAGCTCTATAAAAAAAGTTGAAAAATTCAAACAAGTGTGCTTATAACCTTTTGCGTGTAACTTCTGATTTTAAATCAACAAATGCAAATTCATGAAGAGTTTACAGCTGGAACAAACATTTGTAACTTCTTATTCAAGTCATAACATAGGTGAGGGTGTTTGGTATGGCTGAGATCTACACATCTGTAGTGGTTCCCATGCCTCCCAGGGGAAACTGCACTTCATTCTGAACTTGGCATTGTTGCATTCTAGGGCTAGCTTGAATGAATGGTAAGGAAGCTTATAGAAGTGTATGTGTGTTAAATGCAGATAACATTTGGTACTTCTTGCACTCGGAGCATAACAAATATTCAGAACATGGATTCTGGAAGGCCAGAGGGGTGGCCTGTGAGATATTTCTTAACTCTGTCATCACTGGTTGGAGAACCACACTTGAATTTTATGAAGGCCGAGCTCCTCATGGACGAAGAACTAATTGGGTAATGCAAGAGTACAGGATTACTCACAAAGGACTCTCCAGTAACATCAACCCAAAGGTAAGCCACACCACCTGCTACTCCTGTATGCTTTTTTCCTGACATTTTTTATTTTATTTTCATCATCAATCCGGCCTGCCAGTCAATTGCCGGTTTGGTTGGACAACCTGCAGGAATCCAGTCTGCTGTGCAGAGTGTTTCTTAGCAGCGGAGCAAGTTCAAACCAAGAAATACAACAGAAACTGGGTGGTGCAGAAGTTGCTGGGGGCAACCACTTTCGTCCAAAGCAATCACTTGTCCCAGATGGTGGCAGTGCCACTGGACATGGTTGCATGAGCGAGTCCCAGGTGGATAAAGCCTGCATCCTCTTTGTTCAACTTTTATGGTCAATTTCTTTTTCTCATAGTTTGTACCAAGGAAGCACGGATATGGGATACGGATACGGTGATACGAAAAAAAATTCATTTCTCACCGTATCCTTCTCATACCCCCACATATATTCCCCCACATCCGAGTGATATCCGAAATTTAAATTGGCATATTAGATACGTATCCAGCCATAGCGGGTGCATATCTGTATTAATATGTATTCAATATGCGTACAGTACCTATTCTGAAATATCCGTGCTTCATAGCTTTGTACTTAGTTTAATGTTTACTTACATATTGCTTTCCCCTTTGCTTCCATCCTAGTGATTTTGCATGATTTTTCATTTCACAGCTTGTTTTATTGTCTTTTGCTCTTTGTTCCAAGTTAGCTTTTCCCCTGGATTGTGATATGATGTTATCACTGGGTTAGATCATTAGGTTTTATGCATATTCACTTGATTTTTTTTCCTCACTAAATTATGTCAGATGCTTGTCAGTTGTGTCTAGAATTTGTCTAGATAACTGTTACCATATTATAGACTGCCACATTTGTTTGTAGCATTACAGTTTTGGTCATTACTATTTTCTTGAATAAGATACGTATCCTTCTCATATCTCCACATATCCCCCCGCATCCGAGTCATATCCAAAATTTAAATTGGCATATCAAATACGCATTGAGCCATGGCGGGCGCGTATCCGTATCTAATATGTACTCAATATGGAAAAAAATTTTTATTTCTCGCCGTATCCTTATTGTATCCCCACATATCCCTCCGCATCCAAGCCATATCCGAAATTTAAATTGGCATATCAAATATGTATTCAACTATAGTGGGCGTGTATCTGTATCCAATATGTATTCAATATGAAAAAAAAAAAAAATTTGTTTTTCTTGCCGTACCCTCCTCGTATCCCCACATATCCCCCCGCATCCGAGCCGTATCTGAAATTTAAATTGGCATATCAGATACGTATGCAGCCATAGCTGGCGCGTATCCGTATCCAATATATATTCAATACGCCTACATGGCCTGTTCTGAAATATCCGTGCTTCATAGTTTGGTACGTAGTTTAATGTTTACATATTGCTTTCCTCTTTGCTTCCATCCTAGTGATTTTGCATGATTTTTCATTCGTGGCTTGTGTTATTGTCTTCTGTTCGTTGTTCCAAGTTAGATTTTCCCTTGGATTGTGATATGATGTTATCGCCGGGTTAGATCATTAGGTTTTATGTATATTCACTTGATTTTTTTTCTCACTAAATTATGTCAGATGCTTGTCATTTCTGTCTAGAATTTGTCTAGATAGCTGTTACTATATTCTAGATTGCCACATTTTTTTTGTAGCATGACAGTTTTGGTCATTACTATTTTCCTGAATAAGATGGAAAATTTCTGGATAATAACATCATGATACATGTAATCTTAAAAATGGAATTAGCTCACAATCCTTCTGAATGTATGTATATTGGACTAATAAAATTCTTATTCTTTGACAAAAATATAAAGAAGAAAAAAAATTCTTATTTTGCATTTAATTATTTGTAGGCCGGGAACAGGAATGACAATATAGGTCCGTTGGCTGCAGCTGGTGGACTTCCGAATATTTCTGTTGAAAACATGCTTGACACTGATTATATTTTAAGAGGTGACTACTTGGAGTTGGATGACCTTGTAGATCGAGAATCACGGTCTTCCAGTTCAGACAATACGAGTTGTCTGACCTTAACCTCGGATGAATGTTTCGACGCATTGGCTCTCTTAAGAGACCTAGAAGAAGAAATTGACCGAGGTGAGCAGCAGAAAGGTGCAAATTTCAAGTTTAGTGTTGCTCCATTTGTCAGACCAAATGAGGTGGTTATGCATCCAGGAAATTTAGGTACATCTAGATTTCTCTGTTACTCTCTTTTCTTTTTTTGTTTTCTGTAGATATGTAATTTGAAGATTTTTATATTTTAAGTTCCATGATTATTTGTAATGAGTTAGATTTGGATATTAAACATTTTCTCCATTCTAGTGCCCTAAAATTCTGATAAACAATGTCTCTGAAAGAAACTCAAATTACAATTTTTAAGCCTTTTTAAGGTCAAAATGAAAGGATTGTTTTTAGATATTGCTAATAGATACTAGCTCTTGTTTACCTCAGGAAGATTCTCCAACCCCACCTCCCCCAAAGAAAAAAAAAATAACAGGAGGAGAAGAATAAAAGGGAACTGAAAATTTTTCTTAAAGAAGCATGATTCTTATGAAAAATGTATGAATCAATAAAATATTTCAGTTGAAATGTGGTCGTTTGCTAATTGAGTTCTACCTGATGTATGTAATTAAAATGGGCTCTAGGTTTTGGAATCATCATTACCTACTTGTGTCATGTGCTTAATAAGGAAATTTTAACTTGAAATGTCAATTGCCGCCCCCTCTATTGAGACATTTAAAAAATAAAAAATAAAAACGGCTGCAGCTTTTCCCCCTCCCTTGTTTGGAATTTGATTGTTGTGTGAATACTAAACATATATAATACTTATTTGCTAGTGGAAAATAACTTTTTAGTACTTTTTCCCACAGAATCTCTTATTAGCAGCCATGGAAGCCAGTCACCAGCTGAAGTTATAGACCAGAAATTCCTGGGCAAAAGGGTTCCAAAGAATGACATAAAAAACCATAAGATGGATGGTGCGAATGAAGGTACGTCAAATTCTCGTGGTGTCGTAACAACATCCAGCAGTTGTAAACCAATCCCGGAAGGGGAAAAGAAGGCTGTAGTTGGGCGGATAAAAAAACTAAAGAAAAAGTATATGTGTTTCATGCCATTCTAGTTCCTCCTTATTCTGCCCCCAAGTATGTAAGATAGAAACCTTATTTAAGTAGATAGATGCACTTGGAGATCCCTATCAAAGGGAGCAGAGATCCTTTTGTCCCGAAAATAGTTTGCTTCTTTATCTCAATACATTAAAAGCCGTTGGATCATGTGAGATCTCGAGACACGATATTCACCGGCTTTCAATGCATTGGAACATAGAGACAAGCTATTTTCAGGACTGGCGATCTCTTGTCTATGTAAGGAGGTTGGGTGAATTATGGGTTGTGTTCAGCTGATTAACTAGTTACTCCAAAGTCTAATCAAACAGGAATAGATTTGATAGTCAGTCGAAGATTGATATTAATCTTCATACAAATTGCGCTTTAGGGTGAAGAAGCGCCGGAGGAAAAAAAAGGGCAGGATACCAATTATCATATTCTTCGTAATTGTTAGGGCAGGATACCAATTATCATATTCTTCGTAATTGTTAAAGATAGAACGATTGTGTTTGGTCATTTTCTTGTTTCAAGTTTCCCATTCTTTCTAC
>JAOTRH010003014.1:0-57887 GCA_034768845.1 Heliamphora exappendiculata
CGGATCATGTGAAAAAAGAATAGAGTGAGGAGTCTGTCCCTGAAGCACAAATGAGGACATGCGATTAATTAAGTAACAAGCGGTTAAGACAGCATTACTCCAAAAAGATTTGGGAACATTCATTTGAATTAAGAGGGTTCATGCAACTTCAATTAAATGTTGATTTTTGCGCGGGGCTACTCCATTTTGTTGTGGAGTGTGAGAGTAAGATGATTGATGAAGGATACCAGGTTGAATCATGAAGTTACTGAAAGAATGAGAAAAATATTCTCGAGCATTATCATTGCGCAAAAATGCGAACTTTAGTATTAAATTGAGTTTGAATTTCAGCACAAAAGGTATAAAAGATAGAAAACAATTTTGAACAATCTTTAATTAAATAAAGCTAGGTAACTCTAGTACAATTATCTACAAAAGTAAAAAAACACCGAAATCTCAACTTAGAAGTGACACGACAAGGACCCCAAATATCTGAATGAACTAATATGAAAGGATTTAACTCTCGTTTATTAATCCGGGAAGCAAAAGGAACACGATGATGCTTTCCCAATTGACACGACTCACAATATAAAATTGAAACAGAACTTAAACTAGGAACTAAAAGTTTTAAGTTGTCTGAAGATGGATGACCAAGACGATAATGAATCTGAAGCGGAGAAGCAATAGCAGGATATGCAGAAGGAGAAATTGCGGATGATGCCTTAGTGTCTAAATAACAGAGATCACCTGACTCACGTCCTTCTTCAATTGTCTTTCTTGTCACCAAATCCTAAACGACAACAAAATTAGCAAAGAAAGAAATAGAACAGTTAAGATTTTTGATAAGTTGACTCAGAGACATCAAATTAAAAGGAAAACAAGGGATATATATGACAGAAGACAGAGAAAGCGAAGGCGTAGGTTGAATGGTGCCTATGCCTTCAATGATCCATGGGCGAGATGTAGAAAAAGATGAAAGACAAGCAGTAGGGGTACCTTTCTGGGTTAGAGATGCAACTGGAAGAGATGCCTGCAAAGTCGCTTGATGCTGAAGAAACTTAGAGTATTCTTCCTCGGCAACACTGATATTCTTGTCCTCAACCAGAGTAGAGGAGGTAGAAGGGTGAACATTGTCGAACGTCACAACATTAGCAAACCAAGAAGGTTTGCCAACAAGATCCCAACAGGTCTCTCGTGTGTGATTGAGTAAGCCACAATTGGAACACTAACGAGGTGGACCTCTACCTCGACCACTATGATCACCACGAGAACTACCGATGCGACCACCTCGAGAACCACCACTTCCTCGGCCATGACTGTTACCACTAAATTGATTACTTTGGTGTTGTGTAACAAGAGATGAACGATCAAAATTGTCCCGAGAAGAATTACTAGAGCCCTGAAAACTGTCCCGAGATGTAGCACGTAAGATTCAAGAATATACCTCGGCAAGAGAAGGGAGCTCAGTTCCTGCCAAAATCTGAGACCGAATGGACTCAAATTTAGGCCGTAATCCGGCTAAAAATCCTATCACAACTATCTGTTCTCGTTGCTGTTGCATTTTGCGAATGTCATTTGTGATGGGAAGAACCACATTTAACTCTTCATGAAGCCTCTTAAGTGCCACAAAATAATCTGTAACAAACTTATCATCTTGTTGTAACTGAAAATATTCAACCGAAATATTATATATACGAGTAAGATTTTTGGAATATAACATTTGAATGTACTCTTAAATTTCCTTGTAAGTGTCAAGATGAGTACACATCGGCAATATGTGACTTCATAGAATTCCATAACAGTATAACAATCTGAACATCCTCTTGTTCCCATTCAGGCTTCCGCTTATCATCAAATGGACTAGACATAGTTAAGTGGTTTTGTTTACCTTGACCAGTTAAGGCAACTTTTACGGCTTTGGACCAATGTAAATAATTAACTCTATTCAACTTACGAGTAGTGAGTTGTGGAATGGTGAACTGAGAAACAGATAGTTTGGAATCCATAACTCCATCAATCAAACACAGAACAATTTCCTTTCGCAATGGAACAGAAACTAACAACTCACAAAGAGGAACCCAAATCAGAAGAGTAGGGGCTGTCCATATTAGATCTGACTAGGGTTAATAAAAAAGACTGTTCAGTTCATACCAAAGGAAGCAGCAGACAAGGGAAATCATCCTCTGGAACGACTGCAGCGACGGTGAAAGACAGCGGCGGCAACTGTGGGGGACGGCGACGTCGACAACTGGAATGGATGGCGGAGGCGGCGACTGTGAGGGAGGATGAGTCGCGAAGATTGGTTGCGGCTGTGGAGTTGCGATGTGTTGGTCGTGATGTGTAGGTCGGCGACTGTGATTTGCGATGTGTCGCGATGGTTGGCGGCGAAGACGGTGGCCGATTTGGTCAGCGAAGCTGAAAAAGGAAGGCGGCGGCGGCAATGGCAATGAGTGGATTAACGTTAGGGTTGTCGGCGATTGGTGTTTTGTTTTGTCTTTTTTTTTTTTTAATTTTTCAGGAATTTCAGCTCTGATACCATGTTAACGTGACATAATAGAAGAATGAGAGAGCTTAACCTAAGAGATTAGCTACTATAACTATTTATATTAAACCAAATATTATAGAACTACATAAATAACCTTTAACAGATAATAGGAGGGAAAAGATAGTAGAAGAATGGAAAAATGCAAAATAAAAATTACAAAAACTGTAAAATAATTGTAAAAATTTAAACTAGTGATTATTGATGATTAAGGGAAGAAGAGAAGATGAAAAGTGGGACAATAATATATATGTATGTTATGAAATAGTTTTGAAATCGTCTCACTGCAGAAAAGACAATTCAATCAGGTACTCTTATTTTATCCTCTTTCTTTATGTTTTTGGTGATTTTTGTTTTCTCCTTGGATTTTTTATAGTTTTTGCGGTGTGGCTGGAAGCATGTGTTCATCGTGATTTGTTTTAATTCTGTATATTATTCTAAAGTGAACTGTATTACATATGAGTAAAATCCTCCTTTAAAATGCTCCAAGAGCATGACATCTGGCAGCATTAAAATTTATCATGTGTCAATCATTTTTTTTTGTTTTTTTAATTTCTCTTTTTCTTTTATTACTGTTGTGTTTTTAACTTTCTTTTATTTAATCATTTACAATAGGGTTCTAAATAATGACCGTTATGTAATGGGATTTTGGAGTACTGATTTGGATACGCTGCAGTGTATCGGTTGCACAGAGGATCCCATACGTATTGACTGTTACTCCCGTTCCGTAACGGGTATCAATCGCGTATCGGCCTGTAACGGCCGTTACAGAAGATACAGCCCTCTGACACAACGACAACTGCAAATGCGAAGTGGGAACTCACCTTTTTGCTTTTTCTTTTGTTTTTTCCGAACTCCTCTGTGCCTTTTCTGCTTTCCCGAACTCCTTTTGCCTCTTCCGAACCTCTTTCCCTCTTCCGAACCCATCTTCCTCTTCGAATCTAGGGTTCTAGTGGAGTCGCGATTTGGGATTTGGGTGATTTCGGTGGTGTTTGCGACGACTGGTTTTTGCGACTGGATTGGAGGAGTTGTGCGTTGGTTTTTGCGATTCGAGTGGTGGCCATATTTTGATTGGTGTTTGCCGCTGGTTTTTGCGATTCGACTGGATTGGGTGTTTGTCGCGGTGCTACTGGAGTGGAGGTTGCGCTTTTGTTTTTCAATTTGTATTTTTTTATCACTTTAATTGGTATATAAATTTTCATTATAAATTTTATTTATATCTTTATTTTGTTTTTTTTTATAATTATTTTTTTTAATTTATCATCTTATAATTTATTATTATTGTTATGGTATGTAATATTTAAATTATGTATATACCTTACCTCACTTATATTATATAAAGTAAAATTAATATAAATATTTATTATTTATTATAATATTTTTTATTTAAGTTGAATTATTCATTATATAATATATAGTATATTATTTTAATATTATACAATAGTTTAATAATATTAAAAATTTAATATTGTTATTATATAATTTATATGTAATATTATAGTATAATATTTTTGCATTTCTTTGTTATCAATGATTATCAATTATATTAGTATTTGTAATATCATAGATATTTAGTGAAATTCTTTACCATAAAACAATATCGTATTTTTTTAATTTTAAAAACAATGTAAATTCTAGAAAATATGTTTTTTGTGTCCAAATAGTAATTAAAAACAACTACAAACATTCAATTTGTAATAAATGAAATTAAAAAATGTGTATCAATGAGTTTTATGCTATTTGCTAGCGCTTGAAAAAAAATTCACGTTCGCGACACCAGATTCCCGTTACGGGTTGACCGATACGCCCGATATCCGTTACACGCGACTGCGGCCGTTACGCCGGCCAATACCGCAATTTAAAACCTTGATTTACAATTTAACTCTTCTTCTTTCTCACTCTTGGTCTTCTTCTCTCCCTTTCTATGTATTATTTTGTCTAATTTACTCAATAATAATTTGATGTTATCTGATTTATGTAAAGTACAAAACATAGAATAAGAAAAATAGTTAGATATGCAAAATATAAAATTAATGTAACAATATTTGTAGAAGGGGATTGGATAGTAGAAGGAAAAAAATGGTAGAAGAATGAAAAAGTTAAAGTAATATTGCAGAACTGTAAATTAAATGCAAAAATCGAAATTATTAAAAGACTGATGATTAAGGAAAGAAGAGAAGATGAAAAGTGTAACAATAATATATATGCATGATATGAGATAGCTTTGAAATCATCTCACTGCAGGTAAGACAATTTAATTAGGTATTCTCATTGTTTCCTCTTTCTTTTTGTTTTTGGTTATTTTTGTGTTCTCTGTGATTTTTTATTTGGTTTTTGTGATGTTGCTGCAAATTTGTGTTCATCGTGATTTATTTCAATTATTCTAGAATAAGGAAATGCATATTTTGGATAATGAATAGTTTTAATACATAAGTGATGGGATTGATTTAGTCAATATAATCTGTTTGGATAAGTTTTTTAAGGAACCAATATTTAATCTTTTTGTCTCTATATTTTATGCTCAGTCTGTGAATGTTGTTTTCATTATTTGTTGTATTTGAATTTCACTTACACCAACATAAGGTGCCAAACAAGATTTCTTTTCTTTCTGTTTTGTACCGTGTTGCTTTGTTTCATATTTGTGCACTTTTTTATTCATTTTGACGAAATATTTCAACCCTGCATAAACTAAGTTCAAGAACTGTTGAGAACTATGGAAACCCCTAATTCTTGAGGACAATGAAGAGAACTTATAATCTTTATTATCAAATGGATCAAACATGAGAAGAACCATATTTGTTGATAATCATTTCCTCAATGTACCATCCACTCAACATGCATGACCACCAAACTGGAGATTGAGCCTCTAGTGTATGCTATGACAGCTATACAAAACAAACCTTATTAAATAGAACTCATCGTAAAAGAACTTGGTTAAAACTATTCCTACCCAGCCAATAAAACACAATACTTTTGTACAAGAAAACTAGACTTAACAACAGTAAGAAAAGAAAAATTATTGGCTTGTGCTTTTTCTAAGTCTAGTGAGGCTGATAGTATTGACTACACCTATGACTGGTTAGATAGGTTTGCTAAGTGCTTCAGAAAAAAATGTCTTAAAAATAATCATGGTTTAGTGTAGAAAGAGATGTGGAGGAAGCTGGAGAAGGAAGTAGAATGATAAATATTTGGTCAGTTCTTATGGTGGCGAAGTGTGGGCATCCATGATGGCACAACCTAACCCACATTATGGATGTGAATGATCAACCATCACAAATCAATTAGAGGTCAAGAGAGATGAGTAAGGAAGAAATTAGAGAGGATCAAGAAGAATGAGATGAAAAGGCAGAAAGAAAGTGCAGCCGGCTGCGGGGTTCTAAAACGGTATAAGGGTCCTAAAATGGTATAGCTTTCAGTAGGTTAATAAGCTAAAGCTGGTCCCCCCCCTCCTCTCTCTCTCTCTCTCTCTCTCTCTCTCTCTCCCTTTTGTTTACACCATTTATTACAAACAATGCTTCAGCTTGTAACTCATATCAACTATTTTCTACACATCATGCTACATCTACCAGTGGTTCTTACTGTCTTTCTTTCAATAGAGTAAACCTGTGTAACTGTCTTAAATTTTTTTTTTTCTCTAAGTTTGCCTGATCCATTTTTCCAACCATTTCTGTTGTTATGGTAGGATCTAAATTCTGCACACCAAAGCTTTGCTCGGTTACATAGTGGATTCTTTGGAATACCTCATATATTTTCCATAGTCAGGCTTCTAGGTTCTAGATCATTTCCTTGGCTTATCCGCGCTCTACTGGATCATGTTTCCAATAAGGTGCACAATATTATCCAGTTGTAATGTTTCTCTATATTTAGTTGATGGTGGTTATTATCTCGAAGTTTAATGGAAAACTAATGCATCCTTTGCATCCTTCATTAGAAATGTTTTATTTGTTTTGAACTGCCTTGCAAACAACTTCTTTACAGCAATCTTAAGATTTCATTTGTTATCGCTCGTTAAATTCACTGTACATATATGCCTACTATAATTATTGTATGCTTAATTTACCCTATATTATTGCTGGGCCTTATATCTTGATGTATCTAATTCTGATTACAACAGTCTCTAATAACTGGGGGCAAAATGGAAATTGCAACGAATAAAAAATAAAAAATAAAAAATATAGGAAAACGAGATACCTACCAATGTTGTATGGTTCGGGATTAGTTCATTCACTTCATTAAAGCCGGTCATCTTCTGGTCCCACTAGAAAGCCAATAATGACTTCTCCATCCTAAATTCTAAGGATAACGGTTGAATTGTAGCCTACGGAGTTAGGGTTTGATAAGTGGCCAAAAAAGAGAGGATAGAAAAACAAGTTGGATACAATAGGTTTAGAGTTGCATAATGAAGCTCTAAACCTTAATATGTATTGTATATTAAAAATCACAAGGAAACGATTTTCCATAATACACCTATTCCGTGTAAATATAGATAAATCATAAAGATAGAACCATGAAAATAAAAATAAACACTCCAAAACTCCTCACAATTTGGGGCGTACAAATCGAACTTACCCAACTTGGAGGAGAGTCGCTAGAATGGTGATTAGGCCAAAGATGGGTATCACTTAGTAGATATAAGGAGAAACAATCTCATTGCCCATAAGAAGATTCTAAATGAAATGACAATCAAGCTGAATTTGTAAAACAAAGCACGAACAAACTGCTTTAAACTACATAGACCCTTGTGCAAAAATGTAATAGTGTTGTTGTTCCATGTACCCCTCTACTTGAAGATCTCTGCGAAGATATGCATTTTTAATGCCAAGTTCCTATAACGGCGATGATTGGCTAACTATTATGAGAAGTAGGGTTCGGCCAGAATTCAAACGAGCAACTAGACTGGGGTCTGTATGTACGCTGTTGTAACTAATCACTGCTTAAGACACTCAACCAGATCAATTAAGTAGATATTTAATAGTGTATACATAAAGTTGTGTGTTATCTCGGTGGAAGAGAAGTAAGCTTTCAACCTAATTCTCATAAAGGAATCTCATTTCCTCATCCACTACGTGTTTTCATCCAAACGGAAATAAAACCCACTTAGAAGAGGATGGAGTAGAGACATAGGATATAGTCTGAACAAAGGAATGTAATTATGGTGAAACTTTGGTATGTATATTCATCGCTGTGAGACTTTGGTATTTCTGTTCTCTGACTAGTTGAACGATCTAATTGCAAGTTATAGTATTAGGTTGCTCGGGAATTATTGACATTGGGCATGAGTTTTTGGTTCGAGAATTTAGATACGATTTTTCACGAGTTTTGGCATGCGATTAGGGTTTTCTCGCCTTTCTGTGGTGCTCTAATCTCTTTAATGCAGTCTCTGTTTGAGCAGTTTCAGACCACAGACCATGCAGGTACCCTTTGGGCTCCAATCTCATACATCTGTTATGACTACGTTCTTTTCAGGTTTTTATAATTCTTATCTTACCGGCATTACACCCACTACTTGGATGTTTGATGCCGATTCTTCTCATTATAGTACACTTGATTTGTCCAGTTTTAGTCATTGTACTTTCCCATATTTTCCAATCACTATTTCTACTGCCAATAGCACTTCTATGCAGGTTGTTTCTATTGGCTCTGTTATTCCTTCTTCATCCTCTTCATTATCAATACGTAATGTCTTTCATGTGCCACGGTTGATTATCAGCTTATTATCTATTAGTCAGTTTTTTGATTCTGCTTTTGACTGTGTTTTATTCCTCTGGTTGTGTAGTTCCGGATCGGACGTCCTAAAATCAGGTTGGGAACAGGCGTAGGAATGGTGATTTATGTGTTGGAAAGTTTGCATCTCCCATTGTATTCCTCCTTTGCGGCTTCATTTCTTTTTCTTTAGATCAACATTGTTCTCTTTTTTACTTTTGGCATTCTAGGTTAGGTCATCTGTCCAGTGAACACCTAAAACAGTTAGTTCAGTTTGGTTGCTTGGGTAAAGTGTCTGTTAGTGATATTTCTAAATGCAGTAGTTGTAAACTTGCAAAAATGTCAACACTACCCTTTCCTAACAGCACTTTGCTCTCTACATCTCTTTTCTCTCTTGTTCATACTGATGTGTGGGGTCCTTCTCCCATTGCAACAAAAGGTAGGTCAGTGTATTATGTTTCTTTCATTGATGATTATAGTCTGTTTTGTTAGGTGTATTTGATGTCTCACAAATAAGATTTATTCCGTATTTATCGCACATTTCACTCCATGGTTCACACCCAATTTTCTACGACTATCAAGACCCTCCATTCTGAGTTGGGTGAAGAGTATTTTCTTACTGAATTCACTAACTTTTTAGCTGCATCTGACACTGTTTATTAATCTTCATGTTCTGACACTCTCGCACAAAATGGTAGAGCTGAAAGAAAATATCGGCACATCCTTCACACAGCTCGCTTCCTTCTTCTTTCCTCATCTGCCCCTATTACTTTCTAGGGAGAAGCAATTCTTACTGCAGTGTAGTTTCTTAATTGCATGCCTACACTCCTTCTTTTTGGCATTTCTGCTTATGAAAAATTGATGGGTCACTCTCAATTACTCTTTGTTACGTATTTATGGTTGTATTTGTTTTGTCCTTCTTCCCAAAAGAGAGCAAAATAAACTTAGTGCTTGTTCCGCTATTTGTCATATTGGGTTATGGTATTCAACAAAAAGAATGTTAGTGTTATGATCCTGTATCTAAACGCTTTTATGTTTCTCGTTATGTTGTGTTTCTTGAGCGTCTCTCATATTTTACTATATTATCCAAATGTCTCTATTCCCAAAGAGATTCTAATTGTTATTAATCTTTTCCCGAATGATGTGCCTTCCGATGAGTTTTTTCGTACTCTTTACGTTTCTAATCTTCTTTCTCAGTCTCGTCCTTTTGTTGTTTCGTCTCTCCCATTAGTCTATTCTCGTTATGTAACGACCCAAATGGATCATTGGCCCAATAACTTGATAAAGTGCATAACAACATAGCCTTAAAGCTTAAGCCCATATTATTAGTAGTAGCCCACATGTTTAATTATATGCCGAACTTAATTTTATTTTCCATCGATGTGGGATGTGGTATCACAATATTCCCCATTCAAATGCCCGATGCCCTCGTCGTGTGGCCCAAGTTCTACCCCAAGTTGGGATGTGGATAGCAGCTCATTAGCTTACACAGAATAGCACATAAGCGTGCATAAGATATACAACCTCAGGGCCTCTACCCTTTTTTGGAGCTTCTACTCCTCCATCCACACCACCACGGAGCCCTACATGGGAACCAGGATTGGTTTTGATACCATTTGTAATGACCCAAGTGGACCAATGACTCAATAAATCGATAAAGAGCCTAACAAAACGGTTCAAAAGTTTAAGTATAAGTTATTAGTAGCTCATATATTTCATTATATACCAGACTTAATTTCTATCTCTCATCGATGTGGATGGGGTTTCACACGTAGGCTGCCTCCCTCTTCTCCACACATATCCACTAGTTCTGACACAGTTGGGTGTTTGGCATATCTTAATGTGACTTGTCCTGATATTGTGTACGTTGTCCATATGGCCTGTCAGTTTGTCTCTTCTCCTCGCTCTACTCACCGGGCTGCTTTGCTTCGTATTTTGCACTATGTTCGTGGTACTGTCTTTCAGAGTTCATTATTATCTTCTTCATCTTCTTTGACTCTTTGAGCTTATGCTAATGTTGATTGAGTTGGCGACATGTCTGACCATAAGTCTACGATTGGTTTTGTTAAGTCACCAATTGTCTCAAAAACTTAAGTTGTTAGGAAATGTGCTCAACAATGTATATCAAGTTATCAAACACTCTCATTCACGTGCGACTCTGTCTCGCATGTGAAGAGACAAACAAAGTGAACTGAACAGGTGTACCAACACACATAGTGCATAATAATTAATATAACAGGAAAACACATATCACGAGATTTGAACCAAAGACGTCATGGATCAATTTCTTTGATACTATGTTAAGTCAACAATTGTTCCAAAAGTTTAAGCTATTAGGAAATGAGCCAAATAATGTATATTAAGCTATCCAACAGGTTTTTGTGTTTTTCTCGCTGACTCTCTTATCTCTTGGAAGAGCAAGAAACAGTCTGTCATTGCTTGCTCTACTACTGAAGCTGAATATCGTGCTATGGCTCATGCTACTGTTGAAATTATTTGGCTCAAATGGCTACTCACTGATTTGGGTATTTCCATCTCTTCTCCAACCTCTCTACACTGTGATAATAAGAGTGCCATTCAGATCGCTCACAACTATGTCTTTCATGACCGCACTAAGCATATAGCGATTGAATGCCATTTTATTTGTCAGCATCTTCAAATTGGTACTATTGATCTACCTTTCGTTTCCTTGTCCTTACAACTTGCTGATTTCTTTACCAAGACTCTCACTTCAGCTTGCTTTCGATTTTTATTTGACAAACTCTCACTGCTCACGGGCTCGCGTCATGAGTTTGAGGGGGGTGTAAAAGTTTATTTTCAGTTATTTTGCTATTTAAAGGGTAGTTTAGTCTTTTAAGGCTAATTAAGGTTTAAGTATTGCTTTATATATATTTTGTAATTTTGTCTTTTGTGGTGAAGCCTTTAGTTAATATGCAATAATAATATTCTTTCTTCTCTTTGTTATCAGTGATATGGCTATATATCCGTTGATATTAGATATTATTGACTGATGCATTGATAAATATCGATATCGAAGATCCAAAATCGCAATACGTATCGGCTGATATGATAAGTAATGGCCGATATTTAAACCCATGGTATGGAGTACTCAAGAAAACATATTTGCAAGCCGAAGGTGATAACTTATCATCTCCAGAACCAAGAAAATGAGCAAAGACTGACAGCCAAACATACAAGATGTACGAGGGTTCGCAAAACATCGTCGTCGGGCTTCGCAACCTTCGCATCTCTCTTCCTCAGTTTTGCAAACCCTACTGAGCACCTTCTCCTTTGCAAACCCTAGCACCTTCGCATCTCTGTCTCCCCTAGCACCTTCTCATTCGCAAACCCTAGCACCTTCGCATCTCTCATTTGCAAGCTATGCAGCTTGTTAATTTCTTCACAAAGACTCACCCCGTTGCTCGTTTTTGTTTTTTGTTGCGCAAACTCTCGTTGCTCTTTGAGCTCGCATCATGAGTTTGAGAGGGAGTGTGAGAATATATTATTCTTATTATGGGGGTATTTTTTCATTATTAAGATTGTGAGAATATACTATTATTATTGGGATATTTACTCATTATTAGGATCTTTTTCATTATTAGGATTGCGAGAATATACTATTATTATTGGGATATTTTTTCATTATTAGGATATTGTTTTCTAGTTAATCTTGTTACCATTATTAGGATTTTCTATAGCCTATATATATATGATATATTCCTTCATTGTTAATCAAGTTTTTGTAATATAGCAATAATACTTTCAGTTTTGTTATCATTGTATCAGAGCCAAAATATGAAGAAGAAGAAAAGAAAAACGCCTAAACCTTAGCTACGGCCATAGCAGATCGCCGCTATAGCAGATCGCCGCCGACCTTCGCAAAACCTTGTTGTTGGCCTTTGCAACCTTCGCAAAACCTTGTTGTTGGCCTTTGCAACCTTCGCATCTCTCTCCCTTAGCTTCGCAAACCCTTACACCTTCTCGTTCACAAATTCTAACACCTTTGTATTTCTCTCTCCATAGCCTATAGCAAACCCTTGCCGTTGACGCTATTGCAAACCCTAGCCGTTGGCCGTTGCACTTGTACCTCTCTCCCTCGTTCTCGCAAACCCTAGCAACATAGTTTCGCAAACACTCGTTTGCAAAATGTCCAAAACCCTAGCAGCCGCCATAGTAGATCGCTGCTGGCTTTCACAAAACCTCGTCACCGGCTTTCGCAACCTTCGCATCTCTCTCCCTTAGTTTTGCAAACCCTAGCACCTTCTTGTTTGCAAACCCTAGCACCTTTGCATTTCTCTCCCCCTTAGCACCTTCTCGTTCGCAAACTCTAGCACTTTCGCATCTCTCATTCGCAAACCATGTACCTTGCTGATTTCTTCACAAAGACTCACATCGTCACTCGTTTTCGTTTTTTGTTGTGCAAACTCTCGTTGCTCTTCGGGCTCGCATCATGACTTTGAGAGGTGGTGTGAGAATATATTGTTATTATTATTTTGATATTTTTTCATTAGTAGGACTGTGAGTATATACTATTATTATTGGGATATTATCTATTATTAGGATTGTGAGAATATGCTATTATTATTATCGGGATATTTACCCATTATTATGATCTTGTTTTCTAGTTAGTCTTATTGCCATTATTAGGATTTTCTATATCCTATGTATATGACATATGCCTTCATTTTTATTCAAGCTTTTGTAGTATAGTAATAATACTTTTAACTTTGTTATCAGACCAATCAAGATATAAAAGAGAAAAATTGGAGACATGATTCAAACTTCCGAGGATATGCGGTTAACAAGATGAAAAGCAGTAGGAATCGCATAACTCCAAAAGTGGTTGGGTACTCCAGTTGGCTTCACGTGCCATTAATTGAAGTATTTAAGATAGTGGTGAAAGAGAAAGGAAGAGTAGTGTATCTAAACCACTTCACATAACTAAATAGTAAGGGCATCACACACAAGAAATAAACTTATGAAATGTATCTCCACATGGAGTACAAATTGGTTAGGACTGTGGATATGTAGAAATATTAGTCACTTAATGCATATTATCTGGCTTTCCATATTTCACCCAACATTACAGCTCAGTATGGGTAGTAGACCAAAATGACTGCATTTCTTGTCACCTCGACCACTATTATGGCCACCCTCACAAGAACCACCGCCGTGCTAAAGGTACGGCCTCCATGGTCACCATAGGACCACTATAAGAATTACTCATGCCGATGGCATTAGAACCTAAGGAAGAAGTCTAAAATTATGTTATATGAACTCGGGTAGGGGTGTTAGGTGTGGGTATGTGTTCGAGTCTTGAGTTAATCTAATTCTCAGGTTAAAGACATTGGGACATAACAAAATAATTATAGTCCTTAATATATTGTTTTTATTTTCTAGAATAAATAGTATTTACAAGGTTTCATAGAGTATTTTATGTATGAAAGTTTATGCATTGTTATATTGTAAATTCAAATTGCTAAATATGTTTACTAGGTGAGTGTCCAAATAAAAATATTGGACACATCTCATACTATTATCCAAGTGTTGAGTGTCTGACATGGGTAGCTTATACGTATGCTACCTAAAACGTGGATCGTTCTGGTACGGGGGATGGGAATGGGAATGGGAGCGGGAGCAGGAGCGTGGTGGTATGATATTAGTAGCTTGTACAAATTATGACCTTATAATGTACTACTTTCAAATTATAAACATCCTATAAGATAAAAGTATTATTTTTCAATCTATTATGTAAAACACATTTCTATGAAACGTTATAACCATTTAAAAAGAAAAATTGTCTTGTCAAAGTTTTACTTTATCTATATTTTGGTTTATTACGTTTGATTTTTCTTGTATATGCAAAATGTTAAGGAAATAAAAAAAAGAACTAGAGGATCGTTTTGGAATGAAATGTACCATGTTTCGGAACGTGTGTTCCAAAACATAAATCTCTAGAGTGTTAGCATTTTCTAGTAATACATCTTTATACATTTAGAAGAGTTTATGTAACATAGAGTCTAAAGGAGTGGTGGAAAAAGTGAGACATGATAGAGCTCTATTGCAAGGATATGCATAGAAACCAAGAGTAAGTATTGGCAGGGTATAGTCCACTAGTAAGAATTTGATCCTCAAAGATGTGCAGATCTGAATCTAAGCTTGAGAGCAAAGGCTCATCATAAAATCTTACCAATGTGGTTTCTATTGCTCCAAATAAGTGGTAAGTGGCTAATGATACAGCAATTGATTCCACAAAGATTTAAAAATAATATTGTAGTGTTCAGGGGGGAAAAAAAAACTTACCATCTAGGCTTTTTAATGTAATTGACTTAGGAAAGTCATCATCTTTGAATGGTGGTGATTTGATCTCACTCATAGTGAAGAATTAAGGACTTCCCAAACCAAGAAAGGCCAATAGAACGATCAATTCTCCAAAAATAAATCCACTCAAAGAAAAATATAACCAGATCGAATCCAATTGAAGGCAAAATTAGTGACAAAGACAAAGATCCGAGTCAATCAAGGTCGGTAAATGTATATGTGATTATGTGGGAAAAGAGGAAACCAAAAACTATTTCAGCAACCCTAGAACCCATTCCAACCATTGAAACCAACAAAAAATTTGCCAAATAGCATATAAAAAATGAGACCGAAATCCCATAATCTTATGAAAATAGAAACCTTACATCAGATGGCCTTAAAAAATGCCCAAAAAATCAACATAATTATGAGGAGGAAGAGTTTAGTTAAATGTTGTGTTCACAGCACTTTGACGTCCATACCGGTGCTGGTGTTTCTCTGACATCATGATATAAATGATGACAAATACACGTCGTAATTACATTTCTACAATTTCCAAGTTATATAGCACCTTCTTGGGTTTGATCAGAGTGTCTCGAAACCATGTTGAATTGTAAACCACGGAGTTAATCTGGTGAAGAAGACAATGAGTGAAGAATAAGTTGGATAGAATAGGTTTAGAGTCACATAATGAAGCTATCCACCTTAATGTATATTTATATTAAAAACAGAATTACGCAGATTAGGAAAATACCCTTAAAGGGCAAAGGGCAGCCTTGTACACGAAGCTCATGCGTATGCATGTTCTGGAGAGGGGGGCGGATCATGATGGGTCTATAGTACGCAGTTTTACCTTGTATTCGTAAGAGACTATTTTCACGCCTCGAACCTGTGACCTCCAGATCACACGATGACAACTCTACCATTGCGCCAAGGCTTCCCCTTATTAGGAAAATACCCCTATTCCTTGTAAATACAAAAATATTATTAAAATTGAAAGACAATAATAAAACATCCCTCTAACATTATTGTCCATTTTGGATTAGCCCTTACAGCTTTAAAACATGTAATTACTGGGAAGTGATGTGAACTTGCTTGTAATGATCAAGAGCTTCTCCTAGCTAACCAATGTGGAAGAGGATGTTACAACACGTCAAAATATGTACACTAATGTTGTTTTCTAACATACCATCTTTCATTTTCCTTTTTCTTTGGTTCTTAATGTCTAGAAATTATGGATAAGATAATTAGCTGAAGATTAACATAAGTTGGCATAAACATTAAAAGGGAGTCTCACATTGCTCATTTTCAGGCCGTGAACGGACAAAGTTGATCCCATGTTTCAATGGTCCATAATCCATTGTTTATGAAGCTTGGGTGAAACTCTTTGGCTGTCTAAACTGCTAAAGTTATCCTAATAGCAATTATGGTGCGTTGCTGAAGCCCTCTGTTCAACATTTATCACTGAGGTCCTGTGAACCATAAGTTATAGATGTGTTGATGCTTCATCCTTTTTTTATATTGCATACCTGCCAAAGTTTGCTTGATGTAGTTATCTTGGTAGGGTGCTATTTTTAGCACTTCCGTTGTCAACTACCTTTTGTTTCTTTAGTTTTGTTCTTCTGGAACCTGTTTTTTCTTGTACATTCCATGCAAAAGTTCTTGCCATTTGTTTAGTGCTTATCAATCATTTTTCCTTCCTTTTTGATATTCTTGTCAATCATAAATTTTACAGGTACCAAGGAATATAGGAAGCCTGTGAAAAAAAAACGTTACATCACTTCTTACTATTTTGGATTTTCATGCATCTGAGAAACCATATATTCAATTAACAATTGAACCTTGCATCAATGACATAGGATCATGTTTCCAAATGAACTTTGGCATGTGTTGAGATTGTAATTGCTTCAAATTATCAAAGCTGAACTATTTAACTGAATTTTTGCTATGGGTGCCCTTGTCCCCTGCTAATATTTTACTAAAGCTCAAGTTCTAAAGCATGCCTCAGTAGTTTTATCATTAGTTTTTACTTTTTACATGAAATGTAGTCAAGTATCTAGCTGTGGTTTTTGTCTGATTTTCTTCCATCCATTTCAGATAAGTACCCTTGAACCTATGATTATAGGACTTCAAGATGCTTTGCCAAAATCTATCGGACTTCTTCCTTTCGACGGAGGAGTAACAGGTAATAGAGGGTATTCTATTTTTTCTTTTTCCCTTTTACCTTATATATTCAATTCCCTTCAGATGTCTATTTCTTTTAGTTATGTATGCAAATAGGTTGGGGTGTAAAAACGGCTCGAGGCCCGCCCGGGGTCCGTTACTGTGCGGGCCCGGCCCAAGCCCGCAACCTCTATCCTCGGGCCTGTGCCTTGCCCCAAAGCCTGTGGGCGGCCCGGCCCGGTCCGTGGCCCTAAAGCCTGAGCCCGAGCCCGCCTAGAAAGTAGCAGTTAGCTTGTCAGAAAAAAGGGTCGGCACAAAATAAAAATGAGTCGACACATTAACCGATCCTTCCTGCATATTTTTGAGTCGACACCAAAGCAAAAAGGGTCGACACAAAATGAAAAAGGTTCAACACAATGAAAATGAGTCGGCACAAAAATATCCCAGTAACTTGCAAGACAAAAAGGGTCGACACATGCTCCATGAGTCGACACAAGTTTATAAACTAATGTATTATATTATAAATTATAAACTAATAAGTTTACTATAAACGAATAAGTTTATAGTTTATAGTTTAATAACTAATAAAATAATAAAGTTATATTTATATAATATAATAAACTAGTAACTAGTTTATAGTTTAACTTAAAAATTTATTATTATAATTTTAATACATTAGTTTATAATATATAAACTAATAAATTTTAAGTTTATAGTATGATATAATAAACTTTAAGTGTATAATTTTTAAATTAATATATTAACTACTACTAATAAAGTAGTAAACTAGCATCATATTATAAATTTATAAACTAAAGTAGTAAACTAGCATCATATTATAAATTTATAAACTAAGTTTGTGTTTGGCCTGGCTTTTAAGCCAGGTTTTTTGCCTTTTCCCACTAAAAAAAGCTTCTTTTGGGTTCCCACAAAAAAGCCAAGCTTTTTTCACTTTTTCTCTCACAAAAAAAGTCATGATTTGACACAAAAGGCCATGATTTGACACAAAAAAGCCAAAAAGCCAAAAAGCCTATAAAAAAAGCTAGTCCAAACACAAGCTAAATAACTATAGAAGTAATGAAAATACAGATTAAACAAAAAAAGAACTCAAAAAAATCGAGGTCTGCCCAATTGCCCGAGGTCCGGCCCGAGCCCGAGCCCTTTACCCCTAGGGTCTGCGCTGACCCCCGGACAAAAAACCCAGCCCGGCCAAAAGATTTGGCGGGAGCTTGGCTGGCCTAGGCTGGGCTTGGCCCGCTCGAACCACGGTCAGGCCGGGCCAAAATTACATCTGTACAAATAGGTCCAAACGATCATGCATCATTTTTAGTATGGAAGTTAGATCAAGGATGACAAACATAATTGTTTGTACGATTGGCATTGCCTATACATCATATATGTTTCAATTTATTACCATAATATGTTAAGTTGAAGTTCATGGAGTAGCCTTTTACATCTTATTCATGAAGCTTGTATGATGTTGAAACTAATCATGATCCCTTATCTTTTGTTTTTTGACAAAAGACTGTTGTTCTGGGTTTTCCGATCACAGGGACGTCTCCTTAGGTTGTTTGAGTTGTATTTACCTCTCTTCTGATTTAATGAATCAATAGGGACTTCAAACCCATTAACATAATACTGGAGGTTTCTAGAGGCATACCATTAGAAGAACTTCTTGATTAATTTGGATGGTGTGAAGAAATTAACAGTGGTAGTTGCAACGGAGGTTCAATGGATAACAACAATCCAAGAATCGATAACCCAAATGGAAATCAAGTTTCATTTCACTTTCCATGCAACGAGCTAGACATTTTAATAAGTTGATGTAGTTAGTTGGATGTCCCAATGACTATAAAAGAAGGTCCACTTAAATAGGACTCGAATTGTCATGACCCGAACCGGGTGGGCCTAGATGTGGCGTGATCGGCCAATGACTTACGTCACCCAAGGCCTAACTAAGCAAGTTTGGCCCTTAAAAGAGTGCGGGAAAAGAAGATAACATTTAAAACTTTAAACATAATTGCTTACAAAAGATAAGTTCATTAAGTTACATCCCTCAAATCCATCATCCAGAGAAAAACTATAAGTAATTAAAGTGTATGTAAAATATTACAGACTCATAGTACACCACTCAAATGCTCTTCTAACAAGACATGTAAATAAGTCATGAGATATAAAACGAATATCGAAAGGTAGGCTAAGCTGTCCTAATCTTAGATCGGACTCTCGTTCATGAACTGCTCATCTCCTGAAATATAAAACAACTCCATAAGTTAAAGCTCGTGTGAGATGTATACCAAGCCTACACGCTCGGTTACTAATATGATTGATGTAAAGATGGAGAAATAAAAGGGAGAGAGAGGGAACAGATAGAGAATTATTGTAACGGTGAACGAAAGAGCACCTAGAATTAGGGTTTACTCCCTTACCACTATTATTTATATAATAAGACAAAAATACTAAAAGTACAATAATACCCCTATCTTAACAATTCTCCTAAAGTTGAGGCATAAATATTTTTTATGCCCAACTTGCATATAATGGGGTAAAACATTTTACAACTAAACCCTTTAGTAAAAATATATGTTAATTGATATGCGAACTTCACAAAGGGCATACAAATTGAGCCCTGGCATAATTTCTCCTTGATGAAGGTCGGTCAATCTCTATATGCTTTGTTCTGCCATGCTGTACAGGGTTATGAGCAATATTAATGGCAACCTTGTTGTTACAATACAACTTCAAAGGTTTGTCACACTCATTCCCCAAATCCTTTAATAGAACTTGGAGATATATAAGTTCGCAAATGCCATATGCCATAGCCCTATTCTCAGTCTCTGCGCTTGATCTACCTACTACTGTTTGCTTTTCACTTCGTCATGTAACCTAGACACCTTTTACATGTGTAACACCCCGATGTAGATTGTCTGTAATTAACTGAACCAGCTTAATCTGTATTTGTGAAAGCTTCTAATTTCATGTGGCCGTGACACGAGAACGAAAGTCATTTTTCCAAGAACAAACTTAAAATATCGCAAAATATGATAAGCAGCGTCAAGATGTACACTACCGGGATCATACATGAACTGACTGACAACTTCTACATCATATGCAATTTAGGTATGGTGTGAGATAGGTATATTAATTTTCCTACAAATCTCTGAAATTAACCCTTGTCAACAAGTTCTCCATTACCACTACTGAGACGATGATTAGCTTCAATAGGTGAGTCTGCGTGTCGACAATCCATCATACCAGCTTCCTCTAGAAGGTCAAGAATATACTTTCTTTGGGAAATGAAGATCCCACTATCTAATCTAGCCTCCTCAATGCCAAGAAAATATCGTAGCGCTCCCAGATCTTTCATCTCAAATTTTTTTGCTAGGTTTGTCTTAAGATGGTATGCCTCATTAGTATCATTATCTGTCACTACTATTCCATCAATATATACAATAAGAATTGTCATCTTATTATTGCCTTACTTGATAAACATAGCATGATCTGCATGACTCTGTCGGTACCCAAATCTTAGCATAACTTTGAAGAATCTATCAAACTGTCACAACCCATTTTTAAACGTGGCATTCGTGACCGGCTAATGAGTCAAAACTCACTCGAAGCCTCTTTTTTCAATTAGTTTTGGGATTTTTCAAAACACCATTCCAAAAAGATTTTAAAAAAAGAGATGTGCATAAGCATAAAATTTTATAAATATATTCCAGAGCTGCTATTGGTATTACAACATACAATTATTATAGGCTTTTATTAAATAAACCCATAATCAAAGCCGTACAAAAACTTGCGTTATATCAGAGGACAAGAAAAACTAGAATATTTAGAAAATCATGCTCATGACAAGGTCTTCCTTTCGATCAACTAATCATTTGTCTGTGATGACAACACGTATAGCAGTGTTCTGCATAGCACGTTATTTAAAACCACGAGCTTCACCTGAATTGAATACACCATCATTAGCATTGCGAGTGTGAGAATACAAATATCTGAATTACTTTAAGTTTTCATTTCGGAGGATAATGTTTAACGATTCCTGTCAGAAGAGTTAGGATGCGACCCTACATTCCATTTTGAATGATCAATTCATAGTCACCTGGCTTGTGATCCTACCCTTACTTTACACTCATTGGTATCTTTAACATCCCCCAGTGACCGGGACCTCGTTCAAGCTATTATCCATCCATACTTTACAGAATTCAATTCTTTTTAATAGATATTTTCATAAATAAGGGCCGTTCTTTTTCTAACAATTTGTCATGTCACAAAGACATTTGAATCATAAAGTAATTAAACGAAAACATAACTAATTCAGATATCAGATGACTCACCTGATCTAACAAGATTTGTTCAATAAATTGACTTGAGAATATCTAGATCTAGACAATAACACATAAAGAAACAATAATTTAGATAGGGTTCAAAAGTTATTCCTTTTCTTATTGTAATTTTTTTTATAATTATGTAATTTGTAATTTTTATTAATACGGTTATTGTATAATTGTAAAATTATCTATTATTATTCTTTTATAATATTCATTATTCTAAAATCGTTTAGTAATAACATAGATCTCATTATCTAATATTCTTTTTTATAATTATTATTGTCAATATCATCTATTAAATAATTTAAGATTAATACAGTAGGTGACTTTTATTATTTTTCCATTAGTAATTGTCTAAAATTAATTTATATAATGGTAACATGGTTTACCTCAATGTCATCTTTAGTTTAAAAAATATAAGAATATATTATTTGTTTCATCATATATGGAAATATAACCATATAGACCAGGAGAATTATCTTATTTATTATAATATACTCTTTTAAAAATACAGTATTATTTTCTACAATCATTATTAAGTATAAGATAATTCAAGATTAAACAATATGTGACTTTTAGTATTATTTTCTTAAAATATTTATTTATAATTAGTATATATACATATATTTATATATATACAATATAATAATGATAATAATATATACTTGAAAGATTATTCTATTTATTTTTATTAAATCTCTATTAATCACTAACATATTTATTACTTTAAAATACTTCGTCAAAATCTAAATTATTAGTAGATATATCCAAAAATACTTAGTTAGGTTAATTTATTTAAAATTCTATTATTTGTTTTTACTTTAAGATTTTAAGTACTTAGGCTTTAAGATTTGATTTCATTTTTATAAAACAAATTAAATTCATAATATGTAAAAATATTAATTTTAATAAAAACTTTCATAACTTTATTATTAGATTTTGTTTTTATAAAATATTTGGTTTTTATTCTTTTAATTAAAAACTTATAAAAGTCTTAGTAATAAAAAAGTTATAAAACAAACAAACAATTTATTCACACACACAATCACATACCATCATATTGTACTCGCATAAATCACACACACAGTATACAAACACACATGCCCACACACCAAAACACACATATCAGTACGCACCCACACACCAGCACAACACACACGGTTTTCTCTTTCATGATTTTACTCGGTTTAACAGAAATAGAACCATAGTTGGTGGGTAGTGGTGCGCGGTGGTTGCAGAGAGAGAGAGAGAGAGAGAGAGAGAGAGAGAGAGAGAGGAGTCGCCGGTGTCCTTACCGGCGGTGGCATTGGTGGCTGGTGGCTAGACGAGGTGAACAGCGGCGGTAGATCGGCGGTGGGTCACGGAGGGCTGGTTCGGTTCGCCCCTTCACTCCTTGCATTGCACCGTCTCTTCCTTCTTCTGTTGCGTTCTTGTTTTCTTTCTACTTGGGTCTCTAATTCTAATAAGAGGGAATGGTTTTGGAATTTTGCTGAGGTGCTGTTTGGGATGGATCACTATTGATGAGGTCTGGGTTATTTATAGGTTGTTTTCCTTTTCTTCATGCTTAAGAAATTTTTCATGTGCCCCTCGTGTTCGATGCTAACAGAATTTGCGGCAGTAACAGAAATTTCGGCTGCTGTCCTGGGGAGAATTGGGCTGCCGCCTTAAGCTTGATTTAGGGTGTTTTTATTACATTGTGAATTTTTATTGTAAAATTTTTGTTTTTAGAAAAATCTCAAAAATTCGGCATAAGCTTTTAGTGTTATTCTATGAATTACTACGAAGACAAAATTGTCAAGAAAATTCTTAAACATCGAAAAGTGACTTTATGTTTCAATTTAATTTGGTAGTTTGAGAAAATCATGAGATTATTTTTTTTTCGTAACAATTAATTACTCGTTTATTAAAGATTTAATTCTAAATCTTTATATTAAGTTATTTATTTATTTATTTATACTAACATTAATATTATTTAAGTATTATTGTTTTTTTTTATTTACTTTACCGTAGGAATTAATTATTTGTTTACTCTGAATTCTATTCTAAATCTTTATATTAGTTTATTTACTTATTTAAGTTATTATTTTATTGCTAATATTATTTTATTTTATTTATTTATTTATTCAATTTTTTACCGGGTATTACACAAACCATGCTTGAGAGGATTGTTTTAGCCCATATAGGGCTTTTTTCAACTTGCATACCTTCCTTTCGGTTTCACGAGATGAGAAACTTGGTCGTACATCCATATATGCCTCTTCTTCTAGATCTCCATAGAGAAATGTATTTTTCACATCCAACTGCTTAAGAGGTCAACTCATATTTAGCTGTACAGGATAACAGTTCCCGAGCTGAGTTCATTTTAGCCACTGGAACAAAAGTCTACAAATAGTTGATACAATAAGTTTGGGTAAAGCCCTTAGTAACTATTCTTGTCTTGAATCTCTCAATTGATCCATATTTCTTGTGCTTTACTGTAAATATCCATGTGCACCAAATTATCTTCTCTTTTGGGAGAGAGACAAACTCCTAGGTACTATTCTTTTTTAGAGCTATCATATCCTCAACCATAGCTTTCTTCCACTGAGGTCCGCAATAGCTTCCTTCCAACCCAGCGAAATTGATATAGAGGATAAAGATGAGACAAAAACACGATGTGGGACTGATAAAGAGTTATATGAGATAAAATGAGAAATTGAGTGTTGGGTACATTTCCTAACGGATTGTCGAAGGGCGATAGGTAAGTTGCAAGTATCAAGATTAACAACAGAGTACTCATTACCAGGTGGATCCGTGGGAGAGTCTGAATCAGAGGACAGAGGTAGCAACTGGCAAGGTGGTAGTAGCTCATGAGCTGTTTGATCTTTCGAGCGTCAAGCATAAATATGCAAATCCGTTCTATCCAATTGTTCAATAACATCTTGCTATGTTCTATCCTTATTAAACTTTTTCGTCACCCCCTCACTAGGAACAAGGGCTTGCGTAGTAAGATTCGGAAAAATCAAACCTTGAAATTCTTGAATCTGTGTATCTGACAGTAACATATCTTCTAGTCTAGATGTCTCCTCCTGAAGAGATCTGTCAGGAGAGCGGAAAGAGGACTCGAACTTCTAAAAAGTAACATCCATCCTAACAAATATTTTGCGAGCTATCGAATTATTGCATTTATAACCTTTTTGTGTAGTAGAATAGCCAATGAAGACACATTTGATAGCCTTAGAATTCAATTTGTCATCTGGGTGTTTAGGTGCATGAACAAAGCAGGTGCAATAAAAAATCTGAGGTGGAAGAGAGGAGACATGTTGAGACCCGAGAAGAAGCTCCAAAGGGGTTTTGAATTGAAGAACACTAGATGACAAACGATTGATAAGATAAGCAGTGATAAGTACTGAATAGTGAGAAGAAGGGAACGGGTAACCTTTAGGAGATGATAATTTTTGCGTTCAGCAACTCTATTTTGTTTAGGAGTGCGATATACAACTTGTCTGAAAAAGAATGTTAGTTTTATGATTACATTAGCTTTATTATTATTATTATTATTATCCGGCGTGGTTGGGCACACCATATCTTATTGTGTATTCTCGTTATTTTATAAATAAACTGTTACGTGCCCCATTAGGGTTAACGCTTTCATTTAGCCTAATACTATTCTATTAACATGTTATCAGAGCCTAACCCTAACCCTAATACTAATCCTAGCCATCGCCGCCACCATTGAAACCCTGGCAACCACTCTCAGCCACCACCGCACCTTTGAAACCCTAGTCAGACCCACCAACAGCTTTTGAAATCCTAGCCGTATCACTACAGTATCTTTGAAACCCTAGCCAAACCCACCAGCGAGGCTCGCCGCCCTTCGTCGCATACCCAACAAGCTTCCTCAACCTTCGTCGCACACCCAGCGAGGCTTGCCGCCTCTCGTCGACCTCTAGTGAGGCTCGCCATCCCTCGTCGCCCACTCAGCGAGCCTGGCCGCTCCTCGTCGCAACCCCAGCGAGCTTCGCTGGCCCTCGTTGCATATCCAGTGAGCCTCACCGACCCTCGTCGCACTTCCACCGAGCCTCGCCGTTCCTCTATCTCATTCACTGCCTCTATACTCACTGCATCACTATGCAATGGGCTCTCTTCCATTACTGTTATGTGCTGTTCGGTGTTTCATGATGCAGTGAGGATCTATTGCTGCCTTTGTTCATGTTCTGGTTATTTGGGAGTTGTGAGGAACTTTTGTGATTTTGGTCTTTAAACAAGGATGTCAACAGGAGAAGTTGGGCCTGCTACCTGGACTTCTGCGACTAATGAGTCTCTGACGGATACCGGACAACCAGCTAGAACTGAGGCGTTCTCTTCTTCTACCCGGCTTATTGATGAGAAGCTTGATGATGCTTTAGCTTATCCTTTGTGGAGGAAGAATGTGTTAAAATCCCTGCAAGGTATGTAATTGGATTCTCACTTATTTGATGATGCTCTAGATGCTAGTTCACTTACCTACCATACATGGGTACGAGATGATGCTCATATCTTTAGTCAGATCATGAATTCAATGGACCGCAGTGTCAAGATTTTAGTTGCATGTGCTGATACAATGAAATAAATCTGGGGGGCTCTAGAGGTTATTTATATCTCCACAAATGACTTATCGCACCTTTATGATGTGATGCGAGGCTTCTTCCGCTCGCAACAAGTTGGTCGTTCTCTTCAGGAGCACTTTATGGGATTTAAAGTGCTTGCCGACGAGTTTGATCGGATTCTTCTATTCATGAGTTCTCTCAGTAAGTTTCAGGAACAGTGGATACAGATTCTAGTCGTGTGCTTCTTGGCCAGTTTGGATCTTGAATATGATACGGCCCGTTCCCAGATTCTTGCTGGGGCTGATATTCCTACATTATCTGAGACTTTCCGTTGAGTGAGTCGTTCGATGCGCGTGACGACACCAGGCCTTCATCTAATACTAGTGATCAGTCTGCCCTTGTTGCTTCTTGAGGAGGCAGTGGAACTCGTGGCCGTGGCCGTGGTAGGGGCTGTGATGGAGGTCGCACAGGTGGGGGACGCGAAGGGGGTGCTCGTGAGACTCGTTATTACCACTATTGTGGGATTTAGGGACATATTCGCAATTAATGTTATAAATTACATGGAAGACCGTCCCTAGTGGCCAATGCTACTGTTGAGTACCCCCAGGTAGACACGTCTTCCTCTTCTCAGAAGCAACTAGTTGAGATGACACCAGCAGAAAATGAGCAGTATGTTCAGTCTCAGGTTATTAGTTCTAGTCCTCCCGCTCCTATTACCGCTACCTTCGCAAGTAATCCTAGTGCCTGTTTGGCAACTACTCCATTTGCTTGGGTGATTGATTCAGGTGCTTTCTACCATATGACTGGTTCTGTAGGTATATTATGTGACTATTAGGTGACTCCTAGGCATCGTTGTGTTCTTGTGGCTAATAGATCTTCCTTACCGGTCAAGGGATGTGGAGTTGCTACTCCCACACCTTCCTTAACCCTACCTAATGTCTTAGATACTCTTGGAAATCTATTTAACTTGTTATCAGTCAGTTAGCTCACTAATAATTTCAACTGTTGCGTGATTTTTATCCTGTTGGCTGTGTTTTTCAGAATCTTACGACGAGGAAGATTATCAGTTGAGGTCGAGTTTCTGGTGGGCTATACTTGATGGAGGAGGTAGCTGCTAAGGCTTGCTCAGTAGTTCCCTCTTCCAGTTTTGGGGCTCTTTGCCGTCTAAGGCACCCATCTATATCTAGTTTGCATAGTTTGTCCTAGATTTCGTTCTATTTCTCATATTGAGTGTGAGTCGTGTCGGTTAGCAAAGCACTTGTATGCTTTATTACCTTGGGGCAATAAACAAGTTTTAGCTCATTTTTCTTTGGTTCATTCAGATGTTTCGGGGTCGTGCCCAGTTAAGTCTATTTCTGGATTTCCTTATTATGTTATATTTGTGAATGATTATTCTCGTGTAACTTTCTTATACTTTATGCGACATAAATCTATAGTAGTATATATTTTTTCCTCATTTTGTATGGAAGTAAAAACCCAGTTTCATGCTAAGGTTAAATGTTTGCGCAGTGATAATGGTGGCGAGTATCTCTCCACCCAGCTGATGACTTTTCTGTCTACTTATGGTATTATTCATCAGACTTCTTGTCCAGCCACCCCACAACAGAATGGTGTCGCTGAGTGCAAGAACCGCCATATTATGGAGACTGCTCGTGACCTATTGTTTTAGATGCAAGTGCGCAAGAAATTCTAGGGGTATGTTGTGTTAACTGCTTGCTACTTGATTAACCGTCTCCCCTCTCAAATTCTTGGTGGCAAAATTCCGATGGTGGTCCTCTCTCCAGCAACGAGCCTTTTCTCTTTACCCTTAAGAATTTTTGAGTGCCTTTGTTATGTTCGTGACACCCATTCTTAGCGGACGAAGTTGGATGCTCGGACTGTCAAATGCATTTTTCTTAGTTATTCGAAGAATCAAAAGTGGTACCGCTGCTTTTGTCCCTCTCGACACAAGTTTCTTCTCTCTTGCGATGTCATCTTTGTGGAGTCTACTCCTTTCTTTTCTGCGTCAGGTTCGGCTATGTCGGGGGGTGGGAGGTCTGATCTTGAAAATCATGATTTTTTAGTGTCTTTCTTGTCTTTGTCCTCTTCTGCAGGTGTTCCTCCTACCGAGGGGTTCTCTTTACCTTCTCCTTCCACTCCTTTAGCTTCATTGGAACTCTCCTTTACTGAGCCAATCTCCTCGTCTGCGGATTCTCTGCCCACAGTAAGTGTTCCTTCCCTTGCTAGTGATGCTCCTATTGCTACTCGAAAATCTTATTGAACGTGCACGGATCATCCTCTCTATACTACCTCATACAAGGGACTCTCAGTCTCTTTACAGACTTGTATCGCCACTCTAGATCATGCCATTATTCCTCATACTGTTCCCGAGGCATTCGTTGACCTTGGCTGTCGGGGTGCTATGTTGGAAGAGATACAGGCTCTTGAGTCCACTTCTACCTGGTTCCTCGTTTCTCTTCCCGACGGTAAGCAGGCTATTGGTTGCAAATGGGTCTTTACGATCAAGGTTAATCCTGATGGTTCCCTTGCTCGCTTAAAGGCCCATCTTATTGCCAAGAGGTATGCTTAGACATATGGGGTTGATTATTTTGAGACCTTTTCTCCCGTCGCCAAGATGGCATCCGTTTGCCTGTTTATGTCTTTGGCTGCAACTCGCCATTGACCTATGCACCAGCTTGATGTGAAGAATGAATTTCTTCACGACGATTTGCAAGAGGAAGTCTATATGGAGCAACCTCCAGGTTTTATTGCTCCGGGGGGTCTCAGCTGGTCCTTTGTTTCCATTGATCTCTTTATGACTTGAAACAGTCTCCACGAGCGTGGTTTGGTCGATTTAGTTTGGTTATGCACCAGTTTGGTCTTCTACAGTTCGGAGAAGACTATACTGTGTTTTATAGACGCTTATCTGCTGGTTGTATTCTATTCATTGTATACGTTGACGATATTATTATTACGGGTGATGATGCGATGGGCATTTCTGAGTTGAAGCAATTTTTGAAATCTCAGTTTCAAACGAAAGACTTAGGAGAATTGAATTACTTTCTCGGAGTAGAGGTGACATGAGGCAAGAAGGGTATCTTTATGTCCTAGAGGAAGCATGTGCTGGATATTCTTGCTGACGTAGGGATTTTGCATGCCAAGGGGGTTGAGTCACCTATGGACCCGAGTATTAAACTTCACCCTGATGAGGGTGATGTTTTTCATCATCCCGATCGATATAGGAGAATGATTGGGAAGTTGAATTATTTGACAACAATGATAAGACCAGACATGGCCTTTCCTGTGAGTGTGATGAGCCAGTTCATGGCTGTGCCTCGGGTCCCACATTGGAATGCCGTGGTTAGAATTCTACTCTATATCCACAGTAATCCCGGTAAGGGGTTGTATTTTAGTAATCACGGCCACTCTATGATGGAAGGGTATTCTGATGCTGACTGGACGGGATGCCCCATTGATCGGCGGTCTACTTCTGGATTCTCTATATTTATTGGTGGAAATCTTATTTCTTAGAAGAGCAAGAAGAAGAATGTGGTTTCAAGTTCAAGTGTAGAAGAAGAATGTTGGGCCATGGCCTTGGCGACATCTAAGATTTTGTGGCTTCGTCAATTGCTTAGTGAGTTAGGTAATCCCTGCAATAGCCTAACAATGTTTTGGTGTGATAATAAATTTGCGGTGTATATTGCCACGAATCTAGTGTTTCACGAGCGTACTAAACATATCGAGGTGGACTGCCATTTCATTCGGTGTGAGTACCAGAATGGTGTGATCGTGTTCGGTGTGGTATGTACCGGAGAGCAGTTGACGGATATCTTTACTAATTTTGTTCCGGGTCCTCGGTTTCTATACATATGTAACAAGTTGGGCTTGTTACATATATATGCTATAACTTGACGGGGTGTTAGCTTTATGATTATATTAGCTTTATTATTATTATTATTATTATTATTATTATCCAGTGTGGTTGGGCACACCATATCTTATTGTGTCCTTATTATTTTATAAATAAACTGTTGTGTGCTCCATTAGGGTTAACACCTTCATTTAGCCTAATATTATTCTATTAACAAAGAATATCATAAGCCTCGAGATAGGCACAAAAACCACTATCAAGATACTCATTCCCTTTATCAGTTCGGAGAATCTTGATGTTGGCATCAAACTAGGTGTGTACCATGCGATGAAAATTTTAAAAACATGGAAAGACTTCACTTATAGTGCGAAGTAAATATATCCAAGTAACACGGGAATGACAGTCAATAAATGTCACAAACCACAGATAACCAAAAATAGAAATAATAGGTGAGAGATCCCATACATCAGAATGAATAATCGTGAAAGGAGAATTAATATGTTTATTGACCGAAGGATAAGTAGATCATTTATCTAATTGCACGATGGTTACAGTATCAGCATGGAGAGCCTAGCCAGACTGTGAAGGTGGAAGAGAAGCGAAAGACGAAACATCCAGTAAGTACATGCCACCATGTGCACTACTACTGCAATCATTTTTCCCATCTTCAGTTCTTGAAAAACAAAATGAGTGAGACAAAAAGTTACAGATGCTGTTTAAGGAACTTGTAAGACGACTAAGAGATAAAAAGTTAGCAGAAAAATTAGGAATATGAAGGACAGGTGATAGACAAAGCAAAGAAGAGAAATGGATAAAACCTTTGCCAAATATAGAAGATAAAGAACCATTGGCTATTTTGACCTTATCTTTATCAGAACAAGTGGAGTATGAGGAAAGTAAAGTAGAAGAGCCAATCATATGATCCAAAGAGTATGAGAGGCGACCGCACTAAGTGCAATAGAAGATATTCCTGAATGAGTAAAGTTGAAGAGGAAGTGGAGGCTGTAGAAGAAGAGATGTCAAACCGAGCCATTAGGCGCCTAAGAGTAGTCAACTCGGCCTTAGAGAGAGGGCCAGTCTCACCAGATGTGCTAGTAGAGATCTCAGGAAGATGAGCGTGGGAGCGAATAGGGCCGATACGTCCACCACCACGTCCTTGAGTAGGACGATCATGTAAGTTTCAGCAATAATCAATAGTATGACGACATTTCCCACAATGCTCACAGTACAACTAATCTCGGGCTACTAAGCCATTCTTCTCTCCAGATTTGGTACTATTAGGTTGGCCTGCGCAGGGGATAGACGTGACAGTTAACACTTAATGCTCATGACTAGAAAGAGGAACCATAGCATGATAACGACTCTCTTCCTGTTGGATGTAAGCGTATGCCTGTTGCAAAGTAGGAAACGGATCTTGACTCAAAATTTGGACACGGATCAGATCATAATCAATACTGAGGCCGGCAAGGAAGTCGTACACCCACTATTTTTTTACCATCTTCTGAAAAGCAACAACAACATGATTTGTACAGACAGCATAGAAGTTTTGATAATAATCAATCTCGTTCCACAAACTAGTCAACTCAGCGTAATACTAACCAAAGAATTTGTCTTTATGATATAACCCATGGAGTTTCTTCCGTAGCTCATAGAACTGGGCATCAGTGCCAGTGTGAGAATAAGTCTGGGTAGTAGCGGACCAAATCTTGTATGCAGTATCAAGAAGTAAAAAAGTTGTGACTAATGGAGGGATGCATAAATTGTAGTAGCCAGGATATGACAAGTGTATTTTTTTCTATCCAGCGTGTGTAAGAAGACCCCATAATAGTTGGCTGTTTAGTTTCACTAGTAATATACCTTGATACACCGCGAGTAACAATGGCTAAAGCACGGGACCAGATCAAATAATTGCTACCATCCAATTTGATATGACTAATCTGAAGAGATAGACTATTTATAGGAGTCCTTGAACAAAGCAATCCGGTGTCCTCATGGCTACTAGAAAGCTTTCCAGTATCAGACATGATTATGGAATAGCGAGGAAATAAGCAGTATGGTACCAAAAGAATCAATAAATGTTGTAGTAGATCCTAATAAACTGGAAAAGGCAACAGAATAGCGGTAACTCTAGTTGCGAAGTCTGTCAAAGGCAAGAAACTCCAAAACATCCCAGATTGACATGAATAGAGGCCCAAACAAGTGTTATTAGACCCTCAAGAAACCGAACATAGCCCGAAACAGGAACCGACCGCGATGTGTTTGACTTGAACAAACCAATAAACATCAAAAAAAGGTTGAATCGACTTTTGTAGGACTTTATATACCTCTAATCGGCACCCATGGAGTGAGAAGAAGGTATTGATCAAGATTAAAAACGCAACAATCGCGATTTTGGAAGAAAACCCCAGTTGGTGCTGAAAATTCCAAAAATTTCGAGAAAAATATCAAACATTCTAGAAAAGAAGGAGAAAAGTCATGACGTTGATCTTAAAGACTAGTCGATCATCTCTGGGAATTTTTTTTTTAACAATGACGAATTCAAAAAAGAAAATAAAGAAGAACGGAATTACTATATCTTCCTTACACACGATCACGGTCTCATACCATGTTAGGTTGATGTAAAGACAGAGAAATAAAAGAGAGAGAGAGAGTAAAGAGAGAATTATTGTGACGGTGAATGAGAGAGCACCTAAAATTAGGGTTTACTCATTTACCACTGTTATTTATATAATAAGATTAATAATACCAAAAGTACAATAATACCCCTATCTTAATATTAATTCAAGATTTTTCAATATGCAAGGCATTTAAAAAATAATACTGTTTATATATAAAAAAAAACACACATCTTGAGTAGATCCGAGCATTTACTGGAAACCTCATCATATTAGGCATTTCATGAAAACATATACTCTTAGCTTCTAACAAAGCAATCTATCATGCATCATGTATCTAATATTCATGGCCTATTGCTATGCAATCTTTCAAGCAAAACTAATATGGTGTCTCGTCTAAGAACTTTTTTAACTGATAGGGGAGCTACCCCTATAAAGTGATAAGATATAAACGTCTAACATTTCGCCTCCCCTTTTATCGTATCGTATCTCTTATTCTTTTAACTTCCCGTAGCGTATCGGGACAATTGAGGGACACGCTGAGTATGTTATCATAATCTCTATGTTTAGGTTTCAAAATTCTTTATTTGCCAACATTACATGGCTAAACCGATATTATAAACAAAAGCATTTTCACGTAGCATAGCTCTAAACTATAATTTTTGAACATAAACATATATAATGATACTGCTAGATTATTACTTAGGTACTTTAGGATCGTTTTGTAATTAGTTTGGTGTCTTTTATATAAATACTTGTGTAGTGTAGAGGTCAAGTTAAGCCTCATTATTCTTCTAATAATATTCTTTCTATTTTTCTCTCTTCTTCTTTCTCTCCTTTTTTAACCATAAATCACTTCTTTCTCTCATCTTTTAACCATATATCACTACTTTACTATTCAACTTGGTATTGGAGTATCTCGATTCAACTTTCTTCCTTATTTTTCTTTTTATTTTTTATTTTTTTTTACCTGTCTGAATTCATGATTGTAAAAAAAAAAACTTCCTAAATGATCGACTAGTCTCGATCTATACTTCCATGATTTTTCCCTTGTTCTCAATTTTTTGATATTTGGTTTTGAATTTTTTCCTTTTTTCGGCACCAATGGATTGTTCTTCGTAGATTGCGATTTTGTGTCTCCGATCTTTTTTTTTCTTTTCTTGTTGCAGTATCTTCCATGGGTGCCACAATCATCCCTACTGGCCCTCTAGGGTATTGATTTGTTGATTTGAACACCATTGGAGAGGATTCGACGCCTAGGTTTGGGGTTCGAATAGGTTCTTTTTGGTTCGATTCGAGTTCGAACAGGTTCTTCAGTTTGTTTTTTGGTCGATACGAGTTCCTTTTGGTTCGATTCAAGTTCGAACAAGTTCTTCTTTAGGTTTGGTTGCTATTTCAACTTGATTTTTTGAGTTGATTTTGGGATTTCTAGTCAATTTGGGGGTCCGATTTGGGGATTTCATTTCGATTTGGGGCTTTTACTTGGAGATTTCGGCTTCGGCGATCTGCGATTTGGTGTTTCGCTTGTATGTGAGTTTGATTCTACAATTCCAGAGGTTGATTTTAAGATTTGGTACTTGATTTTGAGCTTTGGTTGGTCGATTTGGTATTTCGCTTGGCTTTTGAGTTCGAATTTGTTTTCAACAGTTTGATTTGGGTATTTCAGTTCGAATTTTTTGTATATCACTTGTTGTCGACTTTAGCAATCTATATGGCTTCATTTGGGATTTTTTTGGGATGTTATCTTAGCTTGTGGATTGTTGAGATTTGGCTCATTTGGTTTCCAATTGGATTCATTTGATTTTGCCCCAAATTTATCACGCAACCGTGACTGTTCGTTTGCTCTTCTTTGGATTTGGTCTCCTCTCATCTACTTAGTTTACTATGGCTAAAGTCCAGACTTCTTCTGATGCTCTCCATATTCAGCTTAGCAAGTTTGTTCAGACCTTGTGTGAGATTTTGCCTCCCTCTTCTACTACTACCTTAGCTAATTTGGGTAATATTGCATGTGCGGCTCTTACTTCTCCACCTTGGATTATTGATTCTGGCGCTAATTCTCATATGTCTAGTCTTCCATCTCTTTTCTTCGATTTGACTCCTGGTAAGCATTATATAGTCTTAGCTAATGGTTTCTCTCGCCCGGTTCATGGGCAAGATGTTCTTCATCTCTCTTCTTCTTTGGCCTTACTTTCTAATCTTTATATTCCTGATTTTCCTTTTAACTTGCTATCGGTTAGCTAATTTACTAAATTTATGCAGTGCTCTGTAATCTTTTCTCCTACTTCTTATGTATTTTAGGATCTCAAGATCAAGAAGATGATTGCTTCGGAGCATAAGAAGAACGGGCTGTATTATCTTGGCATTGATTCCGATTATCCTTCCCATACTTCATCCGCCTTAAGGGCTACTATTTCCCCTCTTTAGTGGCATTTTCGCTTAGGCCATCCTTCACTAGCTAAGCTTAAGTTGTCCATCCTCAACTTACCTCCTGCATCCAGTTTCGAGTGTAAAGCATGTCAATTAGGCAAGTATCACCGTAGTCCTTTCCCTGTTGTAGCCATCATCGTCAGTCCGAGTCCTATGATGCCCATACAAACATCTGGGGTCCTTCTCGAACTCCAAGTACTAGTGAATATTCTTATTTTGTTATCTTTGTTGATTATTACTCTCGTATGGCTTCATTTTTTTGTTGAAACATCGGTCTAAATTGCCTCATGTTCTATCCACCTTTTATAATGAATTTTTACTCAATTTGGCAAGCGCATCAAAGTTATTCGATCTGATAATGCGTTAGAATATATGTAATCTACTGTTGCTTCTTTTTGTGTTAGTTGTGGTATTATTTATCAAATGACTTGTGCTTGTGCTCAAGCGTCACAACAGAATGGTGTTGTTGAACGCAAGCACCGCCATCTGCTAGTTGTTGCTCGGACCTTATTGTTTTATGCCCACGTTTCAAAACACTTTTAGAGTGATGTTGTCCTTACAGTTTGTTATCTGATTAATCACATGCCTTCCATTGTTCTCGATCGCCAGTTATTAAACAAATAGTATTAAGCTTAATGAAGGCGCATTAACCCCAATAGGGCACGCAACGGTTTATTTATAAAACAATGAGACTACATAATAAGATACGGTGTGCCCAACCACACTGGAAAATAATAATAAAGCTAATATAATACAATTATAATAAAGCTAACACCCCCCTCAAGATGGTGCATATATATTTATCATGCCCAGCTTGTTACATATGTATCGAGCCCGAGTACCTAGAATAGACTTAGTAAAGATATCCACCAATTGCTCTCAAGTATGAACCGCACCGAACACGATCAAATCATTTTGATACTCATGCCGAATAAAATGGTAGTCCACTTCGATATGTTTAGTGCGCTCGTGGAACATTGGATTCGTGGCAATATATACTGCAAATTTATTATCACCCCAAAGCTTCGTGGGGCCATTGCAGGGATCACCCAACTCACTAAGCAATTGATAAAGCCACAAAATCTCAGATGTGGCCAAGGCCATGGCCTAATATTCAGCTTCTGCACTGGATCTTGAAATCACATCTTGCTTTTTGCTTTTTCAAGAGATAAGATTGCCACCAAGAAATATAGAGAATCCAGAAGTAGACTGCCGATCAATGGGGCATCCCGTCCAATCAATATTAGAATACCCTTCCATCATAGAGTGGCCGTGATTACTAAAATACAACCGCTTACCGGGATTACTGTGGATATAGAGTAGAATTCTAACCACGGCATTTCAATGTGGGACCAGAGGTGTAGCCATGAATTGGCTCACCACACTCATAGGAAATGCTATGTCTAGTCTTATCATTGTTGCCAGATAATTCAACTTCCCAACCATTCTCCTATATCTGTCGGGATGCGGAAAAACATCACCCTTATCAGGGAGAACTTTAACACTCGGGTCCAACACATACTTTCTCTAGGAGATAAAGATACCCTTCTTACCTCGTGCTACCTCGACTTCAAGAAAGTATTTCAATTCTTCCAAGTCTTTAGTTTGGAACTGAGATTTCAAAAATTGCTTCAACGCAGAAATGTCCACTGCATCATCACATGTGATAACAATATCATTAACTTAAACAATCAATTGAATACAACTAGCAGATGAGCGTCTATAGAACACCGTATGAGACGACAGACCAACTGCGAACCCCCCCCCCCCGAGCAAATGAGCGTTTATAGACTGGATTGCTTGGTGCTGCTCATCCATTTAATACAACTATAGATTCTACTGTTAAGCTCGATGTTGAACATGGCGAACAATTTCTAGACATTGGTCGTTTTCGGCAACTTGTTGGGATATTAATTTACCTTACGGTCACCTGTCCTGATATTACATATGCTGTTGGTGTTATTAGCCAGTATATATGCATGCTCCTCATCTGCCACACTTTGATACTTTTTGTCGTATTCTTCGCTACTTGAAACGTGTCTTAGGTCGTGGATTGTTATATCGCCCATTTGATCATTTGTTTGTGATTGGTTTTAGTGATGCTAATTGGGTTGATAGTCGGTTTGATACGCGGTCTACCTCTAGCTATTGTACTTTCGTTGGTAGTAATCTTGTTACTTGGTGTAGTAAGAAACAGAATGTTATTGCCTGTTCCAATGCTGAAGCAGAGTATTGTGCCATGGCCTATACTACCTCTGAAATGTTCTGTGATAATCAAGCATTCATATTTATTGCTAATAATCACGTGTTCCATGATCGCACTAATCATATTGAGATTGACTGTTATTTTATTCGGAACTTAATGATGACGAAGCAAATTGTCACTCTATATGTTTGCTCAGAAAATCAATTGGGTGATATTCTTACCAAACCATTAGCTGCTTCTGGTTTTCAGCGACTTATTTCTAAGCTGGACATGTTTGATATCTTTGCTCTAGCTTGAGGGAAAGTGTTAGATTATTACTTATGTACTTTAGGATCGTTTTGTAATTAGTTTGGTATTTTTTTATATATATACTTGTGTGGTGTAGTGGTCAAGTTAAGCTTCATCTATTCAACTTATACATTTCTTTTGAATCAACAATTCATGCTTATAAATATAAAACTTTCGTATAAAAATCATGTAACCAAGATATACACTTACCTTAAGAAGTTAGTTCCTAAACGTACGTCCTACGAAGAAAATACGAAGCACGAATTAGGTTTTGGGCAAAACTAAAAGTAATGCTACTATGACACTTAGGGTTCAAGTGTTGATGCAATGTCTTCGGGTTCCATCATGAGTCTAACTTGTCATTTAAGATCAAGGATGACCCTAAGCTTTGTAGTTTAGGACGTGTTAAGTGCCGGGACATTGAGAGTACACAAGCTCTTTTAAAAAAAAAAAAAAAAATTCAGATTTCTATCCTTCAAAAGAAATATATACTTGCTTGTTGGCTTCGTCGACCAATTCCTTGTGTCGGTCCGATCCAATTAGTAACAGGAAAGATAGATAGAATTGGGTGGGCAGAGTTGGCTTGCTTCCCCCATTTCAAAACTCTTTCAAAATCATGTGATTTTGCAGGTTTGTAGCTTGGTGAGTCTAGAATGATCTCCAATTGGCCGTTTGTCAAAAACTTAAATTGGTTAAGAGAAATAATAAAAGTTCTATGCTGTGTCCTGATTCAGCGTTGTTTAGTAAAAATCATGTTTCTCTTTTTCTGCTCAATAAAAGGTTCCCAAATTATTTTTCCTAGATCAATAAACTCACCTAAGGTTCTGGTTTTAAGTAAAAGTAGGGGAAAGAGGCTTTATCAGTGGTTGGATATAAAAAAATCAACAGTTTGGGCTTCAATAGTGGCTGAAAATAAAGTTTCGGCAAATAAGCCCGAAGCTTGGTTGGTCTGTTTTGTTAGTTTTGAGTATTGGTCTTTCTCTTTTCTCAAGGACATAAGCTATGGCTCACAAAAGATGATTAGAAGAAGGTGTTTGGTGTACATAAGAGGTTTCAAGAAGGACTTGAACTTGGTTTTGAGATTAAAGTCAAGATAAAATTTCGGTCAAAACTTGACAGGGCAGGAAAATGAGTTGTTGGGAAATTTTGACGGTCATTGAGTGGATTTTAGGGAAGAAACAAAATATGTAAATAATTTTGGAGAGTCCAGGAGCTTACCTCAAGAAGTCTTTGTTGAAGGAGATCAAAGAATATAACTTTTTAAACCAAGAAAAAAAACTCCCTGTTTCTCAGCCTTTTTCTTTCTTCCCAGTTTTCTTTCCTTCACTCTTTCTCATATCAGGTTTAGAGCTGGCGAGAGGGTGTGTGGCTTAAACCATATGTATGTATATATAAGAGAAGGGGCTGAGAAAGTAAAGGATGGACTTAACTGCTGGCCACTGCATGTTCAGGACCTTATTTAAGCAGATTTTTATTTCCCTTGGCCACTGCATGTTCAGGACCTGATTTGAGCAGATTTGAAGAACTAAAGTTGGTGGTTTTAATGATGAAAGCTGCACGATAAATTCTGGTGGGATTTAGAGCAAATGCCCGAAGAGTAAAATCTGATTTGTCATGTGGCCAATAATCATGAGTTTTGATTTTGGCCCAAGTAGGAAAAAAAGGATTTTTGGGCCTATCTTTGGGCTGGATTTGGTTTGACTTTAAATTAGATAGTTATAAGTATACAAATGGACCATGGATTCTAATTGTGAGCCTTGGGCCTAAAATGGCTTGGGTTAGTACTATTACATTATTTATTTACTTTAAAGCCTAAAGCCCAACATATCAATTCAAGTCCTTCTTTATGCATGAAAACAATTTAATTAGTAAACACTTTACTTATGCAAGTATAAAAAAAAAATATAGTACACGATTATCAATTGTACAACTTTTCCACATAGTGTAGTTGGCTCATAAGGACAACCATATTGGTTGGATCTTTGCTTTTTATTTAACCATGTTAGTCCTGATAGATTCAATGAATAGATCACTTCATCTCTCTATTTTCTCTGAAAGTTGGCGATAACTATTTATCAATGAATGTTACTTCTAGAGCCAATATCATTTGACATTCTAGATGTTAACTTTTACTTGGTTTATTGTAACTGCTAAAATGAAGTATACACACTTCACATCGTATCCACATCTTTCATAATGCCTGTACATGCGTATTGACTATGGCTCAGTTGTTCAATACTGACTCAAGCCATATATATCAAAATGAAGTTTTTTCCCAAGATAATAACTCATCCAAAATTTGAAATTTTGGACTGACAAGATACCCAAAAATATCTCAAATCATGACTCCCTTTTCTTGATAAAGATTTTGCATACTGTATTTAAGCCATTTCTTTCGTTGGATTTATGTTTGTGTATGTTTTAGGTTGTTTGAGGCTTGTCAAAGAACATCTCAACTGGGGTTCAAAATCAGAACTCAAAGCAGAGGTTCTTCATGGAATCAAGGAGATTGGAAGTGTATTATACTTGATGGGTCTTCTTGATATTGTTCTGGTGAGTTTCTTACATCAGTTATTCCATAAGACCTTCAGAAATTTCTTAAAGGAAAATATTTTTACAAAGCTATTATAAAAACGTTTTTTACCTCAAACCTTTGAAACTAATTTTGACAAAAATTTTGGGTAAAAGATTGTACTGGATCATAGGATATTTTGCAGAACTATCTAATTCATCACTAGATTGATTGTTATTGATAGCAAGCAATGCGAGGCTTCAAACTATGCCACAACCAATCCATAACAATAGAATCAACCATCTCCCAATTAGAATGAGTAGGATCCCCGTTAGGTGGAGGAGGATCAGTGATGTACTTCAACCTTTGTTTTCCTCTAAGTAAAATCTTAAAGACAAGTGCCTAGGCTAAATAGTTAACACCATAACGCGTTTAGAAGTGACACATCGCTGCAAGTATCATCTTCAAGATCAAGAGTTTTTTGTCTCAGCCATAGCAACTCAAGAAACAATTGTAATCAAACCAAAAACTTCCAACTCAACATGTATCAATCAGAAATCGACCAAAATCACGCAAATAATCGTGCAACCAGTGAGTGTCAACCTTCAGTAAGTGAAACAACAAGAGAAGAAGAATTGAAGGCAAAACATGCAGGCACCCAACCTTCAGAATAGCCAAAAATATCTAAAAGCCTTACATAATCCCCAAACAAGCATAAATCTGACAAGAACAATGAGTGTCGACACCTATAGGATGAATTTCGACCATTGAAAACTATGATTGAGGTCGTAAAGAGCAGATCGAAGGGCTAGGGTTCCAAGAATCCCAAAAAATTCAAAATATCGCGGGACACCAAACAACTTCAAAAAATCATAGAAAAATCACTATAAGGACCAGTAGATCGAGGCAACCTAAGCCAGGCATTCATCGCTGTCTGTTAGATGCTGTTGTCACGTTGATGTCATCGGGAAGATGACATTAGAATGTTGTTTTCGCCGCGCAATGTTTTACCATATTTGAATCATTGAATGTGCTTAGTGAACCAATGAGGTTGGCCAGTTCCTTGAACCTCATTAGAAGGTCAAGGGTTCGACTTTCATGTGTGGAGGCTTTCTCTCCCTATCTGGGAGTTGTGCATGGGCTGATGTTTTTGTTTGGCTTATTGTATGATTGTCATGTGTTCTGTTTTATTTTCTAAAAAAGTTGAATGTTCAATTTGATATAATTCATATAATATTTGTAAATTCACACTTACCGACTGATATAAAAAAAAGTGTGTTTAGTGAACGGGTTTTCCAGCTAGAGGTTTCGGATATGTACTCAGATCCTTCATCCAATTGTTGTGAGTCCAACACGGATACTGAATGTATTTAGAAGAGTCCATATAAAATCACATACAACTTTGTAGAATGCAAATGTATCTTATCTTGTGTATGGAAGAAATCTAAACTTTGATGGTAATTTTCTTATCTTGTGTATGGAAGAAATCTTAACTTTGCTGGTAAATCTGAACTTTGATGGTAATTTCCTGGTGAAGAAAGAACACAATTTCCTGAGTTGTGTTACAGTCAGAAAAAAGATGAAGTGTTTGAAGTTTAGTTGTCATGCCCGAAATTTGAATGTTTAACTTAGGATGTTGAAGAGATCAAAAAAGGCTGTTGAAGAGAATAACAAAAACATTCTAGATATACATTGTCTGTGCTATGCGGTGGTAAAGTTGGTAGTGCAAGATGTGTAAAATATTAAACTGACAAAAATCCTTTTGTAAGTTTGACATTTAATAAGTAGTTATTGTAAACCATAGCTTGTATGTACACTAGTAATTAGGAAAGTGCAATACAACTGAATGTGGAGTTGAATAATTAGAAGTTTTGAGTTATAAACTGTCACCTTAGTAGAAATAAATTGTTTGGTAACCAGTGATGGAGCCAAGAGTTTACCTTTATTAATTTCACCTCAACTTGGTATTATATTTCCTAATAAGCACAAAAAAGGTTGAGGAAAATTAAGGGCATATATCTGTCATAGGTATTTATGCAATTTTGGTTGTTTAGGATATTTTAATATCAAGGGTTAAATAGGTTTTATCTATTTATTTTGTGTAAATCACGTGCCTAAAGTTAAGGGTGATTAATTTATAATACATTCTCCACCCCCACCTCTCCTCTCTATGATTTCCTTTACTCTCAGAAAATCATCAAAATCAATTTTTATACAATCCAATTTTTTTGGACTCATTTTCTGTACTCTCATAAACAAAAACAAATCAATGAAATTGAGAATGATTTTTAACTTGTAAATTAGTTATTATGTCATAGAAAAATGGGTATGTTTAACAAAACTAGCTATGGGGGAAGCAGTCGTTGAATATATGGTGAAACTTAGACTCTAGATTATGGAATTGGTAACCATATTTACTCCAACGTGAAGTAGTGGCGAGCAAAATACTGTTTGTATCAATGGAACGTTAAAAGCATAAATAGGTAATTAAATTTCTTAGCGTAATAAATTACATTGAAAGGATAGTGTGTGGTCAAATATCATACATATCAAATGAAACCATTTTGGTATATGTCCTGAATCGTACTCTCTCTCTCTCTCTCTCTCCTTCTCTCATGTGGTCTGCTGCTAAATGGATATCTGATATAATAGTATTATCAAGGAAGTAAATAGTTTATTAGGTTTTCAAAATACTTAATGTTGAACAATAATCAAAAGAAAAAAAGTGTAATCTGATGTAAAGATATGTTGTGATATACTAAATGTGCATATGTTTTAAAATGAAGTTATATTGTGGATAAACAAAAAATATAAATGCATCTCATTTATGATGGTCAAGATAAATTGAGATTTATAAAGAAATAGTCAAATTCCATTACAGCAGGTAAATGCTTTTTCTTTCTGGTCAGTAATAATGGTCTGGAATATCTAATTCATAGTAAATTCTTTGATAGAAAAATCATGATTTGAGTTTATTAGGTTCATTTATAGTCTGTGTTATTTCCCAGTGTTTAACTGCAAGCTGCTCACAGTTTTTGTCTCATGTGCAACAGCGAGAAGTAGATACCAAACATTTCATGCAAACTGCCCCATGGTTAGGCTTGATTCCTGGGACAGATGGGCAACTATTGCAGTCCCAGGAAGGGGGAGATAGCCCTATCGTCACTCTCTTTAAATCAGCAACGGCTGCAGCTGTGTCACATCCTGGGTTCTCAAACCCAACACCTTTCTACACCATATCAAAACAGGCAGAAGCTGCAGGTGTGTGCCAACTTTCTCCCCGTCAATGAATGATTTATTGTTGTCAAATTGATTGTGTTGTTGGTAGACATGAATTATATACATTATATACATGGGGGTATAGTTTTGGCCCCAATCATGAGGGTGTTTAGTTTGGCTGAAATTATGAACTTATATATTATAGTTGAAAATATCTGATTTTGACTTCAGGCAAAGCCACAAATGTTTGTTATTGTTGTGAATTTCTTCCATGGATACTGACTATAATGGTTTCTTGACTGGGATGGAGCCTAATACCACTCATTGGACCTCGAAAGAGGTACATCTTTAGTTGAATTCTTGTTGTGAGATTGGTTGTCATAAGAGTTGAGTTGTAATCTAATGAGATAGGGTAACACAAAGACGAAATAAAGAAAGAGAACAGAGAAAGTTAAATGAAAAATGTTTAGGGTTATGTATCTTGAAACCCTACCCCTTAACTTGTATTTATGCTAAAAAGCAAAAAGTTACACGAAAATACCTCTCTCGACGATAATAAAATGAAAACAAGCAATATAAAAATATAACTAAATGAAACAAACCATATAAAAATATAACTCACTCTAGCACTTTTCCCTTAAGCTAAAGCATACAAATCAAGCATGCTCAACTTGAAAGGGAGTCGTTGAAATGCAGCTTGAACCAAAGGCTTTGTAAGAATATGTAGTTCAATAGAGTAGGCTGCTACTTTTTTCTTGCCTACAAGCAAAAACAAAGGCATTAGATGCATAACATAACATAAATGGAGGCATTCCTTTTCTAGCCAACTGATATTTGGAGCGCACATAAGGTGTAGCAATCGCTAGCAATCGCTTTCCATAGTACAAGATCTCAAATAAAGTGACAATTAACCTCAATATGTTTAATCCCCTCGTAAAAACAGGATTATTAGCAATGAATATGGCAACCTAATTGTCACAAAACTTATTCATAGGTGCAGGAATCGAAACACCAAGACTCTGAAGGAGAGACAGAACCCACAACATTTTAGAAGCAGTATGATCATGGCCCAATACTGAGCTTCCACACTATAGTGAGCAACAATATTTTGTTTCTTACTAAGCAAGTAACAAGGTTACTTCCAACAAAGGTGTACTAGCCGAAATTTGACCATCTATCCGATCAATTTCCATCCCAATCAACATCCCTAAAACCGGTCATAGATAAGTATGAAGACAACTTGTGTAGAAAGCCTTGTCCAAGAGCACCCTTCACATATCGTTAGAGTGACTAGCCAAAAGTTGACCATCTATCTAATCAATTTCCATTCCAATCAACATCACTAAAACTTATCACAGATAAGGAGGAAGACAACTTGTATAGAAAGCCTCTTCTGGAGCACCCTTCATATAGTATTATTAGATACAACTACTTAGAAGTGAGGATAACATGGAGCATGCATGTACTGAATGGTATAACTAATAACGTAAGTAATGTTAGCACAAGTTACAGTAACATAAATAAGTTTTCTTACCAACCACTAATAACCTCCCTCATTCAAAAATAGATCTTCGTTATCATTATCCAACTTGATAGGGCATGCTCCCAAAAATCCAGTCTCAAGAAAAAAGATCAATCACATATTTCTTTTTAAAGAGATAAATTGTTGGATTGTCCCACATCGCCCAGTTTGAGTCTTCTCTGTGCGGTTTATAAGACTCAATTTCTGTTTTCCTTTACATTTGGGTTTTAAGGAGATGCGCGTGCTGGGTTTTTCAACTTAGTATCAGAGCTAGGTTGCTCGCTTTCTAGCGTGCCGATTATCTGGCTGTTGTGGTCCAAGGGGTGTGTTGGATTGTCTTATATCGCCTAATTTGAGCCCCCTCTCTGCGGTTTATAAGGCTTAGTTTCTTATTTCCTTTACACCTGGGTCTTAAGGAGTTGTGTGGGCTGAGTTTTTCAACTTGGTATCAGAGTTGGGTTGCTCTCCTCCTAGCGTGCCTGTTATTTGGCTGCTGTCGTCTAAGGGGTGTGTTGGATTGTCCCATATCGCCCAGTTTGAACCCCCTCTGTGCAGTTTATAAGGCTTAATTTCTCCGATCATAAAAAAAATATCTAGATTTGTTATTATTTTGCTTATGTTTCATCATACTTTATATCCACCATTAAAAACTCAAGTTTAAAACATGTATCACAGTTGTAATAGGGTATTCTAAGGTCTCATCTTCATTTTGGTTCAATATCAATGTATTTAAATGATGAAATTACTATGAATTTCAAGTTTTTTAAGAACCAAAATGAACCATAACTTTTATCATGTATTAACCTTAAACTCACTAATTAATCAATTTCATTCTAACCTTATTATTTTCAAATTATAAGATAGAGAATAACATGGAGAATAAGTTTCTTACCTTAATTTGAAGTCTTGTATAAAAGCCCTATATTTTCCCTTCACTTTTCTTGAATTTTCTTTCCTTTTTCTTCACTTTCTCTCTAGCCAAATACTTTTCTCCAGGATTTTTGTAGAGCTTCTCTCTCTCTTTCTCAACATTTTTAGAGAATTTATATTCTTATCTCACATATATACACATTTTCACATTTGACACTAACACTTAATTTTCGAACGACACCTAACCTTAGAATGACACTTAGCACTAGGTGAGTTTCTAATTTCTTAATTATCAAATTAAGTTAATGAATCAAGTATGAATCTAATTACTTAAGTTTAGGTTAGTTAATTTCACTTAATTTGGTTAATCATATTTACCGGTAATTAACTCTAATTGGGATAATTATTCATACTTATCCATAATTAATCTTGATTAATTTTTGCATATTAATCTCATAGTCTCTTAAACATTAATATAAGTCTTTTTAAGCACTTCAATTAAAGATTTCAAAATCGTCATAATAGCACAATTATACATTAACGAGATTAGTTAGTGAAGCATGCCAAATTTTCTCTCTATACTTTGTATACTATACAAGTGCAAGTTTTAAGGATTTTTATGTTATCAAGTATAGCATGCATCAACATGCTTTTCTTTGTATAAATAGAATGCTTTTATGCATGTTCATTCAAAGTAATATCGAGAATTCTACATGCAATTAATCATGCACTAAATGAAACAAATAATGCATGTACTACAGTAATACCTAAGGTATTATTGGGAAAGTTCTAGAATTCGTTCTAGAAGCTTCCCACCTTCTCAAGGGCATAGTTTAGAACTTATCTAGAATACTCTACACTAGTCTCCAATATATTTACAAATATTAGATAACTCTGCAATCTTCTAGACTCGTCCAAAATGTTCTGGACCCCTTCGGAATACTCTAGGTCCTTAGAGGTTCTTCCATGAGTTAGGCCTTTCCAGGATTCTCTAACATCTTCCACGCGCCTCCCTTGCCTTCTTCTAACCTTCTCAATGCTTGAAAATTTGTAGCACGTGACATTCTCCCCCACCCAATCTGGTGACGTCTTCGTCGCATTCCTCTTGATATCTTTGTATATGATCTTGAAACTGCAACAAGTTATTTGTTGGCTCCCAGCTTGTCTCACTATTTGGTAATCCTTTCCACTTCATCAACTACTTGTCTTGGCTGGTGGTTCTTCCTCTAAATGACTTGTTTTGCGATGATGCACTCCACGTGCCTTTTCTCCTCACTTGCTTTCCTTGTTGTTGGACATTCCTGAAGCCGCATGCCGAATAGAACATTTGCATTTGGACTTGGCTTGGGCTTCAGAGGAATCATGTATGGGTCTCCCTCTAAGAAGCATACTGTATTCAGAAGAGGGAGTAGCACAACATCATATTGCCACAGGAACTCCATTCCTAATACAATGTCGTAGTCATCTAGCTGCACCACAGAGAAGTTTGCTTTCCTCCTTCTAATGTACAGTTGTAGCTCTATCGCCCAAGCTATACCATCTAATGGCCTTTGCTTGGTGTTGATTGTCTTGAGCGTTCCTTGCCCTTTCTCTACAGTGAGTCCAAGGCGCTTGCCTTCATTCACTTTGATGAAAGTGTGAGACGCACCCGTGTTCACCGTGACTTAGTTATTCTTTCCATTGATGCAGGCATCCACATACATCAATAACTTGTCCTTCGCGTTTGTTGGCACCGAATTAGCTCTCATAGCATTGAGAAGTTGGATAGACCTGATATGGGCTTGTTCCTGATTCTCCCTTTGAACAATTATGGCATTGAGGGCTTCTCTCTTTGGACACCCCCTTGCCTAATGCGGACCATTGCATAGGAAGCAATGTTTTTATTGGGCTTGGATATGTTCCTTCTGTCTTTGTCCTTGTCTTTACCCTCTTTGCCAGTAGGGGTTTCCTGTCCCTTTTCTCTGATGATGATGATGACCTTCGTCCTTCTCTTCCGCATCTTCACTATGATTCCCCCTTCCTGTCCTGGCCTTGTTAGTCTTTTTATATTCAATCAAGGACTCAGCTACCACCGTAGCTATTGGAAGTTCTTGCACTCTGCGACGACGCAACTCTTGCTCTGCTCGTGGTTGTAGGTTATCCAAGAAATTGAATAATGGTTCCTCATCGGTCATATTCAGGATTTCAAGCATTAAAGGGGAAAAATCTTTCACATAGTCCAGAGTAGACGTAGTATGTTTTAACTTCTTCATGTTCTTCTTGGCTTGGTAGGCCACATCCTCGAGACAGAATGGCTTCTTCAATTCTTTCTTATAATCGTCCCACGTAGGGTGCATGTACCTTTCTCGATGTTAGCATGCCTTCTGCGCCACGATAGAGTTCCCGTTTCCCACTAAAAGGTTTCAATTTTTGCACCTCCACCTTGGACATTCCCGGTAAGACCATAGCTCTCCCAGCTATAGCCTTCTTGCCCATAATCATGTCTTGGTGTAGCTCTTCCACGCGAGCTTCAAAGTTTGCGAGTATTGCCAATACCTTTCGTTAAAAGGTCTCATTGCCCTGCTGCACCTGATGCACCATGGAGTTAACAGTAACAAGCATGCTATCCTTGGGGTCCGTGAACTCCCCCATGAGAGCCTCCACCTCTTGCTGCAAGCTCTGCTCCAACACATCAAGCCGATCCCCTGAGTCGGACACGGCAAGCTCCACCTTTGCGGGTCGTGCATCCATGGATGTAACAGCGTTTCAGGACTTACCCTTCATTCCATTCATGTTATCATCCCTCCCATGGCCCACGGGTTTTTTCGTTCACCACTTTATCCAGGCTGGAGACTATCGTACCTTCTTTTCCTTAGTCACGTACCCTTCATTGCCTGCTCTGATAGTAAGTGTCACGGCCTTGGATTTTCCAAGCCAACCATGCGGCACTTAGATGCTCACAACCCGACTTGTGATGCTAAGAAATACCTATCTTCTAAGAACACCGAAAAATTGGAAGAGAGAAAGGCTAGGCACTCAAGAGTTTGGAAGAACCGAAGAAGAGAGTGTATTGCTCTCGAAGGATAGGGATTACAACTTTTGTTGGGTTGGTGCCTTGGCCAAATGAAATGTTTCGGACCTAGATAACTCTATACTAGTCTCCAATATATTTACAAATACTAGATAACTCTGGAATCCTTTAGGCTCCTCTGAAATGTTTCGGACCCCTCCGTAACACTAGCATTTGAAGGTTCTCTGTTAGAATTGATGCAAGACAGAGAACATAAGAGAAAGAGCAAGGAGAGAATTATTGTGATAGTAAAATGAGAGAGAACCTAGAATTAGGGTTTACTTCTTACCACTTGTAATTTACATAATAAGACAAAAAAAATATAATAATACCCCTATCTTAACACTCCCTCTCAAGTTGATGCATAGATATTTCTCATGCCCAACTTGCATACAATAGATTGAAACATTTTACTATTAAGCCTTTTAGTAAAATATCTGCTAATTAATCTGTAAATTTCATTAAGGGCATACAAATTGAGCCATGACACAATTTCTCCTTGTTGAAGTGTCGGTCGATCTCTATATGCTTCGTTCTGTCATACTGGACATGGTTATGAGCGATGTTAATGGCAGACTTTTTGTTACAGTACAATTTCATAGGTTTATCGCACTTAATACCCAAATCCTTTAATAGTACTCCAGATGAGTTCGCAAATTCCATGTGCCATAGCCCTATACTCCGCCTGTGCACTTGATTGTGTCCACTGTTTGCTTTTTACTTTGCCAAGTAACCAGGTTGCCTCCTACAAATATGCAATACCCCAAGGTAGATTGTCTGTTATCAACTGAACTAGCCCAATCTGCATCTATGAAAGTTTCTAATGTCATATGGCCATGACGAGAGAACAGGAGCCTTTTACCAGGAGCAGACTTAAGATATCGCAAAATACGAAAGGCACCGTCAAAATGTACACTACGAGGATCATGTATAAACTGACCAACAACTCTCATTGCATATGCAATATCAAGTCTGGTGTGAGATAGGTATATTAATCCTCCCACAAGTCTTTGAAATTGACCATTGTCGACTGGTTCTCTATCACTACTACTGAGACGATGATCAGCCTCAATAGGTGAATCTGCGGATCGACAACCCAACATACCAGGTTTCTCTAAAAGGTCGAGAATATACTTTCTTTAAGAAATGAAAATCCCATTATCTGATCTAGCCACCTCAATTCAAAGGAAATATCATAGCACCCCCAGATCTTTCATCTCAAGTTCTTTTGCTAGTTTTGCCTTAAGACGGGATGCCTCCTCAGTATCATTACCTGTTACAGCTATGTTACCAACATATACAATAAAAACAATGATCTTATTACTGCATTGCTTGATAAATATAGTATTGTCTATATGACTCTGTCAGTACCCAAATCTTAGCATGACCTTCAAGAATCTATCAAACCACGCTCAAGGGAACTATTTTAGTCCATTTAAGTCCTTCAATTTGCACACCTTACCTTCAGTTTCACGAGATGAGAAGCCTGGTGGTACATCTACATATACCTCTTCTTCGAGATCTTCATGAAGAAATGAATTCTTCACATCCAACTGCTGGAAAGGCCAACCCAAATTAGCAGCATAGGATAAGAGTACTCGAACTGAGTTCATTTTGGCAACTGGAGCGAAAGTCTCTTGATAGTCAATACTATAAGTTTGGGTAAAGCCTTCAGCAACTAGCCTTGCTTTGAATCTCTCGACTGATCCATCTGCCTTGTGCTTTACTATAAAAACCCATTTGCACTAGACTGCCTTCTTCTCTTTTGGAAGAGAAACTAACTCCTAAGTACCAGCCTTTTTTCAGGACTGTAAAAACCCATTTGCACCCGACTGCTTTTTTCTTATTTGGAAGAGAAACTAACTCCCAGGTACTATTATTTTTCAGGGCTCTCATCTCCTAAACTATAGCTTTCTTCCACTTAGGATCCTCAATGGCTTCCTTCCAACCCTGCAGAATAGATATAGAGGACAAGGACAAAACCAAAGCATGATATGGGGCCGATAAAGAGTTATATGAGACAAAATGAGAAATTAGATGTTGAGTACATGTCCTAACACCTTTTCGAAGAGCGATAGGTAAATTGCCTGTATCAAGATCAACAACAGAGGACTCTTTACCAGGTGGATCAGTGGGAGTGTCTGAACTGGAGGACGTAGATAGCAACTTGCAAGATGGTAGTGGCATGCAAGCAGTCTGCTCTTTCGAGTGTTGAGTATAAGTGGGCATCATTGCCAGCCTGAGAATAAGTCTGAGCAGCAGCAGACCGAATTTTATGTGCTATATCTAGAAGTAAAAAACTGCGACTAATGGAGGGCTGCATAGAGTGTAATAGCCAGGACATGACGAGTATTTTCCTCTATCCATCGAGTGCGAGAAGGTTCCACAATGGTTGGCTGTTTGGTTTCACCCGTAATATACCCAGATACACCGCGAGCAGCGATGGCTAAACTGCAGGCACAAGACCAGATCATATAATTGTTGCCATCCAACTTGACAGGACTGATCTGAAGAGATGGACTATCAGTAGAAGTCCATGAACGAATCAATTTGGTGTCTTTAGAACTATGAGAAGGCTTTTCTGTATTAGAGATGGTCATAAGAAACCAAGAACAAGCAGGACGATATAGACAGAGGCAAGGAATTGTAAACAGAAGCAAATTTCGTGGACCTGAACCGCTAGAGTAACACAAATTGCCAGAATATCATACTAAATTGCAGCAAGACCAAAACAGACCAAAGAAACGGCTAGAAACCCGAGCAGAAGTTGATAGACCACATAGCATATTTAGCCGTGATGTGTGGTAGTTCACAAACACCCAAGGAGCTTCAAGCAAGACTTGCCAAGCCTTAATTGAACCCAAACAAGCCAAAATCTGCTGAAATCAACTCAAAAATCAACTCAGAAACCCTAGCCGTACCTGGAAAGCAACCTGAAATCGACTATGGGTTCGATTTGAGCCTTATAAAGCCTGTTAAAACCCTATTCGGCATCTTGGAGATGAGAATGACCGGCAACCGAAGTAAAAACAAGTGTAACACAAGCGTATTGCAAAGAACTTGAGTTGTGTGACTGTGATTCAACCAGAAAAACATGAAAAACGATTCAATCGATCCTTAGAAGATCTTGAATACCTTGAATCGGCACCCATGGAGTGAGAAGAGGCCATCGAACAAGACTGAAAGGTGCCGCAATCGCGAGTTTTGAAAAAACCCTAGGCGGCGGCGAAAGACTCAAAAAATTCAAAAAAATCTCCAAAAAACCTAGAAAAAAGGACCAAAAATCGTAGCATTGATCTGGAGAATAAGTTGATCAGTTCGATCATCTTTGGTTCTTTTCTTTTTTTTTACAAGTCCAGAAAAAAAAAAAGGAAAGAAAAAGAAAGGGAAAAAAATTAATAAGAACAAACAAAAAACTATATTTTTCTTACAAAAGAATCTCACTCTGATACCGTGTTAGAATTGATACAAGACATTGGGAACAAAAGAGAGAGTGAGGAGAGAATTATTGTGATAGTGAAATGAGAGAGAACCCAGAATTAGGATTTGCTCCCTACCACTTGTTATTTATAAAATAAGACACCAAAAGTACAATAATACCCATTTCTTAACATTCTCCCATGTGCTAGGCCTTTCTAGGATACTCTAGAATCTTTCACGAGCGTCCTTGTTTATTCTAGTCTTCTACATGTTTGAAACATATTAGCACGTGACATGGTGGTTTCAATGATGGTAGTTGCATGATCTTTGATCTTGATTTGTACCCAATGCATGGGAGGCAACCATATTTTGTCATGTGAAGCAATACGTGGGTCTTGATTGTTAACAGACATGATTAGGTTGAATGAAGGTGTTAACCCCAATAGGGTACGCAACAGTTTATTTATAGAACAACAAGTTCACATAATAAGATCTGGTGTGCGCAACTACACCGAATAATAATAATAATAAAGCTAATATAATTATAATAAAACTAACACCCCCTCAAGCTGGTGCATATATATATAACATGCCTAACTTGTTACATATGTATCGAACCTGAGAACCTAAAACAAACTTAGTAAAGATATTTGCCAACTCCTTTCCAGTACGAACTGCACCGAACACGATCATACCATTCTGATACTCATGCCGAATAAAATGACCGTCTACCTCGATATGTTTAGTGCGCTTGTGGAACACCGGATTCGTGGCAATATACACTGCAGATTTATTATCACACCAAAGCTTCGTTGGGCCATTGCAGGGATCACCCAACTCACTAAGCAATTGACGAAGCCACAAAATCTCAGATGTGGCCAAGGCCATGGCTCGGTATTCTGCTTCTGCACTTGACCTCGAAACCACGTCCTGCTTCTTCCTCTTCCAAGAGGTAAGATTGCCACCGATAAATATAGAGAATCCAGAAATGGACCGCTGATCAATGGGGTATCCTGCCCAATCAGCATCAGAATACCCTTCCATCATAGAGTGGCCGTGATCACTGAAGTGCAACCCCTTACCGGGATTACTATGAATATAGCATAGAATTATAAGCACGACATTCCAATGTGGGAACCGAGGTGCAGCCATGAATTGGCTCACTACACTCACAGAAAATGTTATGTCTGGTCTTATCATTGTTGTCAGATAATTCAACTTCCCAACCATTCTCCTATATCTGTCGGGATGAGAAAAAATCTCACCTTCATCAGGGAGAAATTTAACTCTCGGGTCCTTAGGTGACTCGACCCCCTTTGTGTGCAACAGCCTTGTGTCAGCAAGAATATCCGGCACAAACTTCCTCTGGGAGATGAAGATACCTTTCTTACCTCGTGCTACCTCGACTCCAAGAAAGTATTTCAATTCTCCCAAGTCTTTAGTTTGGAATTGAAATTTCAAAAATTTCTTCAACTCAAAAATGCCCACTGCATCGTCATCTGTGATAACAATATCATCAACGTAAACAATCAATTGAATACAACCAGCAGATGAGCAACTACAGAATACCGTATGATCTTTGTCGGACTGTAGAAGACCAAACTGGTGCATAACTATACTAAAGCGACCAAACCACGCACGTGGAGGCTACTTCAAGCCATAAAGGGATCGATGGAGACAACAGACCAACTGCGATCCCCCCCTGAGCAACAAAACCGGGTGGTTGCTTCATATGAACTTCGTCTTGCAAATCTCCATGAAGAAAGACATTTTTCACGTCAGGCTGATACAGAGGCCAATGACGTGTGACAGTCAGAGACATAAGCAGGCGAACAGATGCCATCTTGGCGACGGGAGAGAAGGTCTGAAAATAGTCAACCCCATATGTCTGAGCATACCAGTTGGTAACGAGACGGACCTTCAAGCAGGCAAGAGAACCATCAACCATCAGGATTGACCTTGACCGTAAAGACCCATTTGCAACTAATAGCCTGCTTGCCTTCCGGAAGAGAAACGAGGGACCAGGTAGAAGTGGATTCAAGAGTGCGCATTCCCTCCAACATAGCACCCCGCCAGCCAAGGTCAGCTAATGCCTCGGGACTAGTACGAGGAATAGTGGCCTGATCGAAAGTGGCGATACAAGTCTGTAAGGAGACTGAGAGGCTCTTGTAGGAGGTAGTATAGAGAGGATGATCCCTACAAGTGCGATAAGATTTCTGAATAGCAATAAGAGTATCACGAGCAGGGGAAGGAACACTTACCGTGGGAAGAGGATCCGCTAACGAGGAGATTGGCTCAGTAGAGGAAAGTTCCAAGGAAGCTGAAGGAGTGGAAGGAGAAGGTGGAGAGGACCCCTCAGTAGGAGGAACACCTGCAGAAGAGGACATATGCAAGCAAGATACTAAAAAATCAAGATGTTCAAGATCAGACCGCCCACTCCCTAAAACATCCGAATCTGATGCAAAAAAGAAAGGAGTAGACTCCACAAATGCAACATCCCGGAACACAAAGAACTTGTGAAGAGATGGACAAAAACAGCGAAACGTCTTCTGAGTCTTTGAATAATCAAGAAAGATGCATTTGACAGCCCGAACATCCAACTTCGTTCACTGAGAATGAGTGTCACGAACATAACAAAGGCATCCAAAAATTCTCAAGGGTAGAGAGAAAAGGATCGTTGCAGGAGAGGACCGCCATCGGAATTTTACCACCAAGGACCTAAGATGGGAGACGGTTAATTAAGTAGCAAGTAGTTAACACGGCATGTCCCCAGAATTGCTTAGGCACGTGCATTTGAAACAAGAGAGCACGAGCAGTCTCCATAATATGGCGGTTCTTGCGCTTAGCGACGCCATTCTGCTGTGGGATAGCGGGGCAAGAAGTCTGATGAACAATACCATTAGTGGATAGAAAAGTCTTTAGCTGGGTGGAGAGATACTCACCACCATTATCACTGCGCAAATATTTAATGTGAGCTTCAAACTGGGTTTTTACTTGCATATAAAATGAGAAAAAAATAGATGCAATTTCAAATTTATATCGCATAAGATATAAGAAAGGCACACGAGAATAATCATCCACAAATATGACAACCAGAAACAGACTCTACTGGACACGGCCCCCGAACATCTGAATGAACCAAAGAAAAAGGAGCCGAAGCTCGTTTATTGACCCGAAATAAACAAAAGGCGCACGCAAGTGTTTTGCCAACTGACACGACTCGATATGAGAAATAGAGCAAAAACTAGGATACAGACTATGTAAACTGGATATAGATGGATTTCCCAGACGGCAATGAGCCTCAAAACTAGGAGAGGGAACTACTGAGCAGGCTGTACCAGCTACCTCCTCCACCAAGTGAAGCCCACTTGAAACTCGACCTCTACTGATAATCTTCCTCGTAAGATATTGAAAAACACAGCCATCAGGATAAAAAATCACATAGCAGTTGAGATCATTAGTGAGCTGACTGATAAATAATAAGTTAAATGGATTTCCAGGAGTATGTAAGACATTAGGTAGGGTTAAGAAGAGTATGTGAGTAGCGACTCCACATCCCTTAACTAGTAAAGAAGATCCATTAGCCACAAGAACCACCACGATGGTAGGAGTCACCTGATAGTTAGATAATATACCTGCCGAACCAGCCATATGATAGGAGGAACTTGAATCAATCACCCAGGCAGATGAAGTAGTCACCAGACATGCACTAGGATTACCTGCAAAGGTAGCGGTAGCAGAAGCAGGACTAGGGCTAGAAACTTGAGATTGAACATACTGCTCTCATATTCAGCTGGGATCATCTCTACGAGTTGCTTCTGAGAAGAGGAAGACGAGTCTACATGGGGGTACTTGACAATAGCATTAGCCACGTGGGACGATCTTCCATGTAGTTTATAACACTGACTGTGAATATGCCCTTGGATCTCACAATAGTGGCAAGAATGAGTCTCACGAGCTCTCCCACCTATTCGACCTCCGTCACGGCCCCTACCACAGCCACGGTCACGAGTTCCATTGCCTCCTCGAGAAGCAATAAGGGCAGACTGATCATTAGCATTAGAGGAAGGCCGGGTGTTGTCACGGCGTATCGAACGACTCAGTTGACCGAAAGTCTCATATAATGTAAGAATATATATGTCCTAGCAAGAATCTGAGAACGAGCCGTGTCATATTCAGGATCTAAACTGGTTAAGAAGAACACGACTAGAATCTGCATTCGCTGTCCCTGAAACTAGTTGATAGAACTGGTGAATGAAAGAAGCCGATCAAACTCGTCGACAAGCACTTTAAATCCCATAAAGTGCTCTTGAAGAGGACGACCAGCCTGTTGCGAGCAAAAAAAGCCTCGCATCATATCATAAAGGTGCGATAAGTCATTTGTGGAGGCATAAATATCCTCTAGAGCCCCCCAGGTTTTTTTTACCGTATCGGCACTAGCAACCAAAATCTTGACACTGCGGTCCATGAAATTCATAATCTGACTGAAGAGATGAGCATCGTCTTTTATCCAGGTACGATAAATAGAGAACTAGGATCAGGGGCATCGTCAAATAAGTGGGAATCTAATTCCATTCTTTGCAAAGATTTCAACACATTCTTCCGCCACAAGGGATAAGTAGAAGCACCGTCAAATTTCTCATCGACAAACCAAGTAGAAGAAGAGAGCACCTTAGTTCTCATTGGTTGATCGGTATCCGTAAAAAACTCAGCAGTCCCAGAAGTCCAGATAGCAGACATATCGCCCTCCGATGACATTCTTGTTCAACTACCAGAAAATCTACAACCAGACAATCCTCATTGCATCAACAAAAATTGGATAACACAGAACCTGGTGGTGAATGAAAAGCAGGTCATTGTACGGATGAATGAAGGGACGCAGTGAGGGAGACGAAAACACAGAACTGTTGAGACCGGTGCGACTGTTTCGACGACCGGCGACTGTTCCGACGACTTTTCCGGCGACTCGACTAGGTTTTCGGTGACTGTTTAAATGGCCCGAGACTATTTTCGGAACACGATCGATGACTGTGGTGACTGTTTAGTGGGTTTTTAGTGGATTTAGGCGACTGGTAGGGTGGCGGTAACTGGGTTCGGCGACTATAGTGGACTGGTTTGAGGGTGTCGACACTGGAGGTGGTGGTTTTGACGAGTTTCGGCGTCAGGAGTGGTGCGACAAGAGGCTGGGAGCCTCGCTGAGAGGTCGATGAGAGGCTGTGAGCCTCGTTGGAGGGGCGACGAGGGACAGTGATCCTCGCTGGGTGTGCGACGATGAGCGACGAGGGTTTTGAGTGGTTGTGCGACGAGATCGACAAGTGAGAGAGAGAGTTGGTGAGGGCTAAATTGGTCTGGCATGGGTTGTTGGGTGGTCAGCGAGGGTTGTTGGGTGGTCAGCGAGGGTCATTAGTGGTCAGTAAGGGTCTTGGGTGGTGCGCCGACGACTGGCGGCTTGAGTTTGGGACTGTCGGCGACTGGCGGTTACTGGTGTGTGGTTTTTGGCGACGATTTGGGTTTGGCGACTTGCGTTTAGGTGGCTGCTAAGGTTACCAGAGGTTTGGTGGCTCTAATATCATGTTAACAGACATGATTAGTGTTAGAATTATTGCAGAGAGTAGGAGAGAAAAAGAGAAAGAAAGAATCAGAATAACCATGAATGAGAGTGTAGACAGAGAGAATAGTTTAGAAATAATTTTTTCATTCATTCAATCAAATCCTGAATTACACTAATCTCTACTTATAGAAATTACAAGGGTTTAAACTAAGAAATGAATGACTAATTAGTCTACCTAATAAAGATACATTCCTAATTTATAATCATTGACTAATTACTACATAATTTACAGCCATACAATTAGCCATACAATCAGTCATATTTTTCTAATTTACAGCCATACAATCAGCCATATAATCTTGCTTAATTACCTCCATACAATTAGCCATATCTTTCTAATTTTCCAACACTACCCCTGAAGCTGGCTTGAAGATATCTTCCATAGTCAGCTTACCTATCAAAACATCAAATTGCTTCTTGTGCAGCCCCTTAGTAAATATATCAACAATCTGTTCACTAGTTGGGATATATGGCATACAAATCAGCCCACTATCAAGTTTTCCTTGATAAAGTGTTTATCCACTTCTACGTGCTTTGTTCTGTAATGAAGAACCGGATTGTGGGCCATTGAAATTGCTGCCTTGTTATCACAGTATAACTTCATGGGCAGCGAATCTAAAACCTTCAATTCTTCTAACATTCTTTTAATCCACATAACTTCACAAATACCATGAGCCACTGCTCTAAATTCAGCTTCTGCACTGCT
>JAOTRH010003025.1:0-24116 GCA_034768845.1 Heliamphora exappendiculata
ATATACTCAAGTGGCTAGCCACCTAGGAGAATGTGCCAAACTTAGTTGGCAAGTTTCCTAACCAAGGTTAGTAAAAAGCAACCCAAGTTAACTAAACCTAACCATGGTTAACCAAGCTTCTCATGGAAGTTTTTTACTTGACTTTTATCTATAAAAAGAACCCAAAACTTCTATTCTCCCCCTTAGAATTTCGGCATTTGTGAGGGTGAGGGAGAGAAAGAAAAAGAAAGAAAAAGAAAGAAGAAGGAAGAAGAAGGACCAAGGAATTAGGAAGATCTATGGAATGCTAAAGCTTAAGGCCATGATCCAAATCACCAAAGAGTGATTTATACAAGGTAAGTAAGACTCTAACATCTCCGATTTTTATACCTCAAACATCTCTGTCACCATTTTCAAACACCAATCTAATATCAAGAACCGAAAACTCAAAAATAAAGGCATACGTTATGGTGGGTTTTTTGGGACTGTAGGGTATGAATGCTGAAGTTATGAGTTAGTATGAGCTTTTCATAAGTTTCATGACTTTTATAAGCTCTAAAACATTGATATATTGAAGTTCAACACATGTATACAAAGAAGATGGGTAAAAAACATACACACACGACGCTAAAAGGCTAAAATCAAGATAGGCCTGAGTTTTGAGTGATTTGAGCTTTCTGCCCCAATCTTTGGAACTTCATAATTCAATGTAGAAAAATGATCTTAGCATGTTCTTTATGTTAAGACCTATGATTTTGTGTTATCTTTCATCCAAAATTGGTTTGAATTCATTTAAGTGAGTAGAACTCGAGATATTGCATTTCTACCAAAGTGTGTCGATTTTAGACCAGTTGACATTGAAGACCTAACAACCCTAGCTTAGAATGAGATTCGAGTTTTGGTCAAAACATACAAGTTGTAGATAATATGTATATCTAGATACCCACCAAAAATAAGCCCAAAATGTGAGGTTTGATAGGTCAAAAATACTCTGAAAGTCTCTATTGTGGTTCATCCATTAAAAAACGCTTATGTAACATTTTTTTGTATGACCAAAAAACTCTATTTTTAGTGACCTAATTTAAAAGTGGTCTTCATGAATATTATAGGTAACATAATTGAATTCTTGTGGTCTAAAAATCAGACCTAGATACTTCGGGAAATCCCCTCAAACCCGTTTCAAACTCTATTAAAAACCTGTTCTATTGAGAGTTCAGTGGCTGACTGAATCCATTTTATAAAATGGCCTAAAACTCTAACTTGTTTCATACAACTACCCTTAGCACTCGATCATAAGACTTGTAGGGGACATGTTAAACTAGAACATGTCCAAAAATGGGCTCGCTTTTACTTGATTGGATGCCCCAAAACATAGACCAACAGAGACACTTTTCTGACCAATTTTCTATGCAAGTGCTGAACTATTTTTGGTTGCATCAAAATTTTCACCTAGTTTCCTTAGGTTTTGGTTTTAGTGTTAAACATAGAGATTGTAGAGAATATTTCAATCTAAATTTTTACAAAAAATTAGAATCCAACTCCAAGTTTAAGTAACTCAAAATATGGAGGTACTTTAAAATTTAATGATTAGAATAGAGTAATAAATGGTTGAGTTAAATTCTTAAATAAGTGAAGGTTTGGATAAGTGCGTAGTACCCTTTAAACCTAAAAAGAAAGTAACCATGGTCCCTAAAATTAAGAAAACCTTCTACGGTCAGAATCACTTTAGTTTCACATGCTATAGGGGGAGGATTCCGTGTTAACAATCGAGTTGTATTTTGTTTGTTAGGCACGGAGGTTGTAGAACCCAGGGGTCCTGCTTAGCTTGCCGGGGGAGGCTGGGTTCATACGCATATAATACAAGGTACGAGTGCTTAACCATTATCTTGAACTTGTGTTTATGTAAATGATACTTGAAAATGCTTTAAAGCGTATGTTTTAAACTATGACTAGTTTTGATAATCGCATGAACCTGTTATCTTCAAGTGCTATGATGTTTTCAATTCAAGTGTGCTATCCATGATATTTTGAGCAAGCATGATGATATTAAAAAAAAATTTGTCAATGTTGTGTTGTTGTTTCCAAAGTGCCAAGTTCGAAGGAATTTTGACCCTTTATATCCCGTTATGAGGAAGGTTACACAACTATGAGTTTTTCAATTATCCCTATAGGGGAGGTTTCCTGTTAAGTAGGATTTTTTTCCTTTAAAGCTTTTGGACTGAGCCCCAGGTTTTAGTACATTCACTCGTGTTTAGTAGAGATTAATCCTTATTTCATCACATTGCTATCCGTGTATTGAGAATTGAGATTACGATACTGTCGAAACTCTCAGTGATGAGGTTGATGACTACTTAGACACTATTGGGATTTGGGTCTAGTTTTGGAAAAGTGGTTTTCATTTTCAACTATAGCGGTTGAGCGAAGAACATATTTCTGTTTGCAGTACTGAGAAGGTTCTATATAATCTGTGATATTTTCATGTTCAAGTAAATACATTAGTTTCTATGTTTTCATGAAAAATATGATGAACTGTTTTTGGAAAGAATTTTCAGTTATCTTTAACTAAGTAACTGTCTTTTCTATTCATGATAATGCTAAGTGTGCTCTCTGGTAACCTCTGTGGTTGCAGATACGAAAAATAGCTAGGAGTTGGTCCACCCCAGGCGTCGTCGAGTAATTTTGGATCTGGTGTTAGGAATCGTTTTGGTCCACCTTTTTTTTCTTTTGTTTAGTTTTTAGCTTTAGCAAAGCTTTATGTATAAAACTTAAAGATTTTTGATATTTTAGAAGTAATGTATGCTCTTGGGATGGTAAATCTTTAGTGACTCATGTTTACCCATTTTGACATTAAAGATTGTGGTTGCTTAGAAGTTCTTGTTTGGTCTCTTAATATTATTTATCTCGTTTTTCTCTTTAGCCGCCGGTCTGCAGTGGGATCACATCCCTCTATACAGGTTTAGTGCCTTGCGGGAGCGGGGTGTTACACCTCACCCTCGGTGATGTCCCTCTTGCCCTTCTCGAGAGCAATCACCCTCTCGCTCCGGCCATGCTCTTGTACCCAAGCTCGAACCCTATTTGGCTCAGCTTTTGGGCCATCAAAGTCCGAGCCTTCGGTTGAACTTTGGCCCTTTCTTAGATGGACCGAGCCCTTTTCCTCTTAAGCGTCCCCTCACTCCAGCCAGCATCATGCAGGTACTTCAAAAGCACCGGGGCAATCCTTTGGCTCGAAGAGAATACTAACGTAGCGTCAATCGCATCCTAATCAGCCCCTTTGTAAAGGTCGTGGACAACAGAAAGATCTGCAACAAAAAGAAAGGAATAAAAGGTAAGAAGGACATAAATAATCTAGGATCAAAATTAGAAAGCAAATGGAGACGAAGTGTAGGACTACATACCTGGGTGCCCCTCTAGTCGAGAGGTAGAAAGTTATCATCCACATTACCAAACTCGAACCCCCCGCAAATGAGCACAAACTCAGGGGAGACCGCATAAAGCTCCAAAAATGCCTTGGATTAGCACATGTTTTGAATTTCGGGGGCAGAGGTAGTAAATGATGCAATCCTCATTGTAACACAAGAGGCTCAACGAGAGGAGCTCAGACACTCCCAGGTCTAGGAAGTAGGAGTATTTCAAGGCGATTACAGATATCACCAAGCGAAAGAAGTCCCTAAAGACCTAGTGGGGCATCAACCCCAGAGCATTTAGGACTTCTCAAACCAATTGAGGAACAGGGAAGCGCAGCTTGCCATAGGTCAATGAGGTGATGGGAAAGACCATCTCTCCTAGTGCCGGTGACCTGACCTTTTGAATTCCTCAGGTCCGTATACTTCAACGTCACAAATAAGGGAACCTTATGTTTTTCATGGAACCTCTATAAACTTGAAGGAAAGGTGGCAAGATGAGAATACATTTTCAAGAAAAATTGAGTCTACAGTAGTGAGTTGGGAGGTAGAAAAGTAGAGGGCATGCAACTAGCAAAAAGGGAAGCAGCAAAAGGCAAATAACGATCACTCCGCTTCCAATCAAACCTTTATATTGAAGCGCATTGGGAAGTCGAAACAAAAAATCTGAATAGCTATGGTGTTGGATGAACGAAGGGACACTGACGAAATGCTTTATGCTTCGTGCACGCCGGAAGTCATTAAACCAGCATCTTACATATGATAGCGAATGACCACCAAAACAAAGCTAGAGGCGTGAGCAGAGAACGAACTGCGTGCATTCAGCAATGACTTTGGAGGGATTTATAATGGACTTAGTAGATGAAATAACTGAGCCTTGTCCCTAGTGACTTGGATCAGGCGACAAACCCTTCGAAAGGAGAGACCATTTCTAACACCTTGAACAGCAGATGAAAGGAATGAGCTGAGACTGTAGGTCACCATCGGATGGATGAGATCCGGAGCTAAGAGCTGAGCCACGTGCACCTCGACAAAGAAAACTGAGGGATCACCAACAATCCCCTTGGTCAAGGAAAGCGAGGTCCGCGTCCAATAGCTTCGGTGGAATGACAGGTCTATTGGACACTACCTCTGCTGAGTGTCCACACATCATCCAAGGCAAAAGGATTAACACTTTAAGGACGGCCACAGGGAACAACGGCTCTATCAACCCAATCACGAGCAGAGGATTGTACGCATGCGTAGCAAAGCCTTTCAGTTATCGCAATATTAGAAGCGAGAGATTGAACCCCGGGAGACTACAACCACAATGAGATCAAGTCTACCAAGTTCAATGGGAGGTGAAATTTAAGATTGGGCACTTCAAATGGAGGGACATAGCCCCCAGACCTGGGAGCAGTCAGCAGAGGATTCCACCCTCTCTTCTAAAGAGAATAGAGCTCCGGCCAACCTCCACATCCCCGTAACTTGACTCGAAGAAAGGCATCATTTCGTAAAAGCACAACAAATAGTAAGGAGAAATAAGATCACATCATTACAATCGCAGTAAGATTATCCGTACAAGACAGAAGTACAAAATCGAGATACAAGACAGAAGTAGAAAATCAAAGTACAAGATGGATAAACAAGCCATAAACACGAGACCCTACTCTCGAAAGGCAACAACACCAAAAAGAAGGAAGGAAAAAGAAGCCAGCTCGACCCATCCGCAGGTACAAGTTACCCACGCAGGGTGAAGTCGCTGTCCCCTCCCTTCTGCAAGTGGCCGATAAAGATTTACATTGTTATGGTGTAGCACTTACACTATAATGATTGGGACGACTCAGCCGACGGACTAGCTCCAACTTTGGGGTAGTGTTTCGATACCAGAACTCCAGCAAGTATAGCTCTGGCCTTTTCGCTTCAACATGAGAGGCCTCCATGATAGGCTCTACGCTTCTGGGGTAGACGCAAGGGAGAAAATCCTTAACCGCCCAACCACAAGCTCCCCAAAGGAAGTCAGGATGGCACTAGTTCTGACAAGCGAATTCAAGGCATAATGTAACGACCCAAGTGGATCATTAATGTAGTAACTTGAATAAAGAGCTTAACAACGTGGCCCAAAAGCTTAAGCACAAGTTATTGGGCCATGGGTTCACTTGGATTGTTACAAATGACTACTACTGATAAATTGGGATTAATCATTTTGAGACGCATTGTTAGGTTCTTTATTCAAGTTATTGGGTTAGTAGTCAATTTGGGTCATTACACATAACCAAGAAATGTTAAGGAAAGCTACTCATCTTCCCCTACCATGATATGGTCTTTCGACATCCGACAGGATGTGATAACCGATGGAGATTGGATAAGGGACAAAATCTCACCACTTGGACACAGCAACGGAGAAAAAAACTAGAATCGGCTCGACACCCACTCCGATGACGGAGGGCGAACAAAGAGTGAAGGAAAAGTAAGGCAGGGGGGGAAACTAGTCTCCAAGAGGGCAGGAAGTGAAGAAGCTAATGATCTTGAAACTTAAGGGACGCATTCCCCCTTATATATACACAAACCAGCATAACCCGAATCCAAAAATATGTCTATCCCTTCGAGCAGACAAAAGGACCCTGAGAAATCACGACACTAAAAGTGGGCCGCGTCGACACGCGATAATCGAAGTGCTAGCACATGTCACCAAGCAACAACTCCGTGAATGTAAGGGTTCTCGGACAAACAAACCATGGGGAGACAGATCTAGGGTCCAAACATCTCTTACATCTCGGTCAAGCGCAAGACATAAGAGCTGTGGGCAAATGGTAGGAACCCGATCATGGCCCATGACCTAGGGGGGCCAATCCCAAGGCTCGAAGTAGAAAAGTCCTTTTTAGGTCTACTCATCCCTCTAAACTCAGTCGGAGACGCGCCAAAGGTGTCGATTGAGGTAAACACGTATGACAGGATAATTGAACTCGTAGTACCATTTCCGTGCACCCCTACGTCGAATGACAGCTGATATGACATGAAGCAATCAACTATTCCACCGGTGTTGCAGAATGCACCACAGATAGTTTTCGCAAAGGGAAAAGAAGGGATTCTGTTAGAGGTCAGTCATAGGGAACCCTTTCCTCCTTAATTTCCCACTGAAAGACATGAGGAATTCCCCGCCTTCCCGCAAAAATCTTCAGCAGCTACAATATAAAAATCAAGTTCGAACATAAGGTAAGAGGGGATTGGACTATTTACAGAAACTCTATTGAATTCACTTCAAGAGGTATTTTTTTCATACAGTCCACGAACTTTACCATCAGAGGGACTTTTTGGCTATGCTCGCCGGGTAGTCTCACCCTCTTTCTTGTGTAGGAGCAAACCAACCGTTGAGCCCGAAAACATGGGCCTAGTTCTTTTCTCTTCCTCAACAACACTACACATTCTTACGAAATCACCTCGGCATAATTAGTATTTTTTTCCAAGCACTCACAACTTCTGCTATAAGTTATAAATCATTCATCAGCTATAATTTATAGGGCGTGTTTGTTAACGGGTTTGGAGTTTGAAATTAGACTATTCTAATTATAATCCCACATATAGCATTATTTGGCAATTATTTGGAGAGGTTATGAAAACCTTTCAACTAACTTAACTCCCTATATGGTAGACTATCCTAAACCCATGAGAGGGGTGAGTTGATTAGTTCTGGGTCTACTTTGATCATTTTTGTATATGAAAATTAATCATACTAAAATAATGTCAAATCAAACAACATATTATTTATTTTTATGCTATTCTATTCTCAACCAAACATCATTCGATACAAAAAATATTACACTAATAATTCAATTCATAATACTCCACGCATTAATAATCTAAAAACACTAATTATCTTATGAAAATAATCTTTCAAGTAAACAAGCTCTACAAAGCATTAGTTTTAATACCGCCAAACAGCACATGTGTTTGATATAACTGAAATTACTAACGATTTTAGTTAAAAAATTTTAATTTTGACTTTAAATAGAAATAACAAATGTTCATTATAGTTTTAAATTTATAATTTCAAATAGTATAATTTGTGTTTATTGGTTTAAAATTATAAGTTATAAGCAAAATTTTATAAATATATTTATTTAAAATTTTCTATTCTTGTTGAACAGTAAGCTAGAAGCTAAAATATTATTTCTAACAAACGCTCCCTATGTTGGGAGAATTGTTGAATGATAACGCCATACTTATTATTTTTTAATATGTTTTGATAATTAATTATTAGATTTTTTCATAAAATGTGTAGAAGGATCGCACCCACCTCTATGTTTTTTAAAAGCTAAGGTCTTGTTTTTAAAATTATATATTTTCTAAAATAACAATTATATCCCTATTGTAGTTATACGCCTGTATCAATTGTTTCTTAGGTATATACATTTTTGGAAGCTCATTCATTTACAAAATGGTTATCATTTTTTGCAAAATTAATGTATTTTTGAAATTACGTTATAATTTGTTATTCCAATTCAAGTTTGAACTTATCGAAATAGTTTCATACCTATGTGTTCGAAGGCCATTGATGGTTTTCTTCATCGATTGTTCAAGGCAAATTCTTCATGGTATGTGAATATATATATATATATATATATGTCCGTTATGTATGTATATGTAATACTTGGTATATATATTGACAAATTTGGTTTAAATATGGGGTTTTTTCAAATTTTTTCTGTTTTTGTATCATGATTTCATGCTTTTATGTATTTTTTTGTCGTCCTATATGTTCATTAAGTTTGTTGTCATTGGGAGATTTTCCTGTTACGAAAGGAAACTATGAACCAGTTTCTCCATATAGTATAGATTTTCTTGTTGTTAACTCTGGATCATGCTAAACTTGTTACGATGGAGTACAAAATTTGTAATCTAAGCATTTGATTTGGCGGTTGATGTTTTTTTTCCCTTTTTTGGACATGTTTCACTGTTTGCAGATGGACAGCTCTTTCATTTTGTTGTGCAAATATAGGAAATTCATTACTGCAATGAGGATAGATTGACCCATTTGTTATGAGACGGTGGTTCAAGATATTCGTAACAAGTGGGTGATTTGAAAAGTATGTTAAATTTTTTTTTTTTGGTCGTATTCGTTGCCTCGACATCTTAATTGTTTGTTAGATAATGATGATGATCTGAATGTAATGTTTACGTTGATGGGAGATAGCCCGGTTCATTGTATTGCCGTTCTTAGTAGTGATGTTAGGAGCAATGTTGATCATATATTGGTTGGCATGGATGATGACAGTGGGGCCACAAATACTGGTAATAATAGTTGTGATCATAATGATGCAATGAATGATGTTAATATAGTTATGGTTGGTATACTGAAAATTATATTTTTAGTATTTAATTTTATTTTAATAAAATTAATTTTTCATTTTATGAGAATTTTTATGAGTAATGTATGCATATAATTTTTTTGTTATGTATGAATGTTCGATATTCTATATAGTATTTAATATAGTGTGTAGAGTACGACTTGCACACAGAAGATAAAATTTTAAATTTTTACAGAATATAAGTTTTATGTTCACAGTTTAGATAGAAATAGACAAACCATCAGTACGACTGTAACACAAAATTTTAGTAGGCCTGTCTTAGTTACGGGAAACAGATAATAGTGTCGTCTATTGTTCTGACTCTATGTGCTAGTACACTTTGTGTGTAATGAATGGGATATTTTGAGTAATTAATCTTATACTGATTATGTAAATTAATTCACACCTCAAGGTTATTATGAATGGTACTTATCCTCATAACAATTATTGATTTGCGTATATTTAATATTCGTTGTTTTGATTCATTAGAGGGTGCGATCTTATATGAGTCTATATTCCGGGTGAGTTGGATAGCGGTATTATTTATATGGCGAATATTAATTATTGACGAAATTCACGTCCTTAAAGGTGGCGGCAAGGTGGTGCCGACGGTGGCTGGTGGTTGCCAGCGACTTTTTCTTTCCCGAAACTGATTTTGATGTATATTCTGATATATACGAGACTGATATGATATATATTGTTATATCAGATAGTATCAAGAAAGCTTGATGCAATCAGGACACTGAATCAAAAATGAACAAGGATTAAAATAGCTGATTCTCTAAGGGAGACTAAAACATCTCAGTGTTTCACTTGGATCATAAAATCAGGATATATGTATATCGTGTTTATATATATATGAACTGCGTAGATGATTGTATATATCTTTTATTTATCTTCTTAATTTAATTAATTTAAAATTTTGATTTTATTTAAAATATTTTGTAATGAAAAATAAAATTAAATTTTTTTTAATTAATTAATTTTAATTAAATAAAAAAATTTAGATTTTTTTATTTTTTATAAAACATCATGTTTAAGATGTTTTTTTAAATCGGATATCTTGAAAAAACGTAGGAATTAATTCTTAATTTTGAATTCATTAAATGAAAAAATATTTAATCAAAATAAATTATTATTTTTAAAAAAATATAAAATGAAAATAAAATAAATAAATACCTTTAATCACTACCTTAGCTGAAAAACTGGAGAAACAACTGTACATTTATTAAATTTTATTTGTTACATATTTAAACACGAAAATGTGGTTTGATAAATCAGAATATTTAGAATCGTGCACACGAAAAGATGTTTAATTTTTTCAGATCGTGTAACTTTCGAAATTAAAATATTTATTTTAATTAAATGAATTTTTATAACCCTAAAAAAATATTTTAAAAATATAAGTGGGAGAGAGAATTTATTCACAGATAAATCTTGCGGTCTCCATCACCAGTTTGTAGGTGATGAAATAAAACCCTGCGTGTTGACAGTAAGACATTCATTCCCATCAAACAGATTAATTGCAGTATCGCAAGTACAAATCTCCTTTAGGGATACTTCTGAATAATTGTGAGTGTGGATCACTTCTCTATCTGAATGGTTCATTGCGGAGCGATTGATTTGGGATTATGTGATAGTTAACACTTAACTGTATATTATAGTATTCTCTCCATCTAAATCACTGCAATTATATACTGGACCAAAGTTACGTCAGTTATTTAATTTTACTTGGAATAGTCAGTTGTCTAGATAGTAAAATTAAAAGGATTTGGTCTGTCTGATCTTATGAATAATAGTAGACGTCCTCCCATCAAGGTATGCTTTTTTCAAGTTATCAACTTGTTGGCGAATTAATTTCAAAATGGTAGAGGGAACTAAATTAAAATAAATTTAAAATTTTGCTCATCATAATTAACGATTTTTTTGTTAATTATGTGATTCTCAGGATTAAAATGGCTTTCAACCCACTTGCTTTAATACTCGAAGAAAACAAACTAACGGAACTGAATTTTGTTGATTGAAATTGTAACTTGGATATAACTTTAACTACAAATAGTATTTCTTTAATACCAAAAAATGTGTTTATTTCTGAAAAGGTTCTTCTTCTGGGCGAAAGACATGAAGAAGAAAAATGTTCAGAAATAGGGAGACACAATTTTCAGGGTAGTTAGTGGACCATAGACTGGTGTAAAAAAGTCAAAAAGCAGATGTTTTCACTGCAACTAGACCCGACACTGAAAAAAGCTATGTCTAGTATTTTTCAAACGGTAGAACAAATAGGGTAATTTCTGTTCACTGGTTGTGAAAATATATTTAGTGGTGTTATCTACCAGTACCTGGTGTGTAGATACATGAGCCACTAATCATGTCTGCAATTCATTATAGGAGTTCTAAGAAACCCGACAACTTAGTGATGGGGAGCTTTACCTGCACATGGGTAATAATACAAAGGTAACAGCTGTTGCAATAGGAGATATCACTCTCAGTTTTAGTAGAGATCGGATTTTAATAATGAGAGATTGTCTTTATGTACCTGCCATTAGAAGGAATTTAATTTCCATTTTTGGATTGGTTAAAGACGAATATTTGATTTATTTTAATAACTCTGTGGTTATTAAGGATAGTAAACAGGTTATTTGTTATGGTACATAGGTGGATGATCTTTATATTATTACTCCAATCTTTTCTACACTGCAACTGACTGAAACGAACAATACATCTATATTACCATATAAGAGAAAGTTTCCTTCATTAATAAACCAAATATTTTTTTAGCACTTACGCTTAGGTCATATTAATCTAAAAAGGATAAACAGACTGGTAGCAGATAGACTTTTGAGTTCATTGGAAGTTGAGGCATTTATAATCTATGAATCTTGTTTAGAGGGTAAGATGACCAAAAGACCCTTTTTGGCCAAAGACTACAGAGCTAAAGAACCGTTGGAGCTGGTTCATTCTGATGTGTGTGGTCCTATGACAATTCGGCCTACAGGTGGCTTTGAGTACTTTGTCAGTTTCATTGATGACTACCCAAGACATGGATATATTTACCTAATGTACCGTAAGTTTGAAGGTTTTGAGAAATTCAAAAAATTCAAGGTGGAGGCAAAGAAGCATCTGCGTAAAAGTATTAAATCACTACGATCCGACCGTGGTGGAAAATACCTCTTTAGAGAGTTTAAGGACTACTTGTCATCAAAGTGGATTACATCTCAATTAATTGCACCTAGCACTCTGCAGCAGAATGGTGTAGCAGAAAGAAGGAATATGACTCTTATAGAAATGGTAAGGTTCATGATGAATTATTCAGATTTACTTGATTCATTTTGGGGACTTGCTTTAGAGAAAATGACTTACATTCTAAACTTGGTACCTTCTACTCCCACAGAATTGTGGACCAGGCGTAAGCCTAGTCTGAAACACATTCAGATTTGGGGGTGTCCAGCACATGTGTTAAAAGGGAATGCGGGTAAGTTAAAATCGAGGACAGAAATCTGTTTCTTTGTAGGGTATCCCAAGAGAACGAATGGAGGTCTATTTTATAATCCTAAGGATCATAAGGTCATTGTTAGCACCAATGCCTAATTCTTGAAAGAGAATTATATTATGGATACAGATCCAAAAGAAATATTGTTCTGGAAGAACTGAGAGGAAATACCAATAGAATGGAAGAACAAGGCACTGATATCCCATTACTTCATCGTAGTGGGAGGATAATCGGGACATGTGCAAATCAAGAATAGGGTGCTAATGCACAGGGTTCTGATTCTGCACAGCGTGTTACTATTAGTATATAAACATAGGTAGTGCCTTATCGTAGTGGGAGGGTTGTTCATCAACCTGACCGGTATATGTTATTGGGAGAGTCTTTTAACAAAATTTCGGCAGAACTAGATACCGAGCCCTGTAACTACAATGAAGTACTTCAAGACAAAGATGCAGATCTTTGGAAAAGGGCTATGAATTCAGAGATGAAATCTATGTATTTCAATCAGGTCTGAAAACTTATAGAACCATTTGAAGGGATAAGATCCATTGGATGCAAGTGGATCTACAAGAGAAAGAGAGGAGCAGACAGAAAGGTTAAAACCTTCAAAACTAGGCTTGTTGTTAAAGGGTTCACTCAGAAAGAATGGATCGATTATGAGAAAACCTTTTTGCTAGTAGCCATGCTTAAGTCTATCCGGATTCTCTTATCTATTGCCGCTCATTTAGATTACGAAATCTGGCAAATAGACATCAAGACAGCTTTCCTTAATGGAAGACTTGACGAGTGTATCGATATAATACAACTAGATGGATTCATTACAAAGGGCTAGGAACACATATTGTATAAGCTTAAGAGATCCATTTATAGACTTACACAGGTATTGAGGTCTTAAAACACTCGATTTGATCAAGCTATTAAGTCTTATGATTTTGATCAAAGTCCAGATGAGTCATGTGTGTACAAGAAGCGTGACGAAAGCGTGGTGATTTTTCTAGCACTTTATATAGACGATATCTTGCTCATCGAAAACGATGTGGGGCCATTATCTATGGTTAAAGTATGGTTATCTAGGCAGTTCGATATGAAGGACTTAGGTGAAGTTAGTCACATTCTTGAGATCAAGCTTGTGGGAGATCGAAAACAAAGGATGATGGGCTTATGACAAGCAAAATATATCGATGATATCCCTGCTCATTTTAGCATGCAGGATTCCAAGAAAGGGTTTCTCCCTTTTCAGGCATGTAATCACTATATCCAAGGATTAGAGTCATAAAACACCTGATGAGATAGAGAAGATGAAGGCATTTTCTTATGCTTTGGCAGTAGAAAGCATCATGAATGCTATGCTTTGCACTAGACCCGACATATGCTTTACCGTTGGCATGGTTAGAGATATCAGTCTAATCTAGGGCATGAGTATTGGACTGCGGTAAAGAATATAATCAAGTACCTGAAAAGAACTAAGGATTATATGCTGATTTACTCGGCGGACAGTTTAGTACCTTTGGGGTACACAGACTCAGATTTTCAGTCAAACATAAAGCTTGCATCAGGAGAAAACCTTATAGATCCTTTACAAAGAGTTTCCCAACAAAGACTTTTGATAGTCATGTAGAGGGCATGGGGGTCAGATGTATAGCAGCATAGTTTTGAGTATAAGTGAGAGATTGTTAGGGTTGGTATACTAAAAATCATATTTTTAGTATTTAATTTTATTTTAATAAAATTAATTTTCTATTTTATGAGAATCTTTATAATCAATGTATGAATATCATTTCTTTGTTATGCATGGATGCCCGATATTCTGTATAGTATTTAATCTGGTGTGTAAAGTATGGCTTGCTCACAGAAGATCAGATTTTAGGTTCTTGCAAAATATAAGTTTTATATTCACAGTTTAGATGAAAATAGACATACCATCGGTACGACTGTAGTACAGAATTTTAGTAGGTCTGTTTTAGTTACGGGAAACAGATAATAGCATCATCTATTGTTTCGACTCTCTGTACTAGTACACTTTGTGCGTATTGAATGGGACATTTAAGGTAATTAATTTTATATTGACTATATAAATTAATTTACACCCAAAGGTTATTATGAATAATGATTATCCTCTTAATTCTGAAATAATTATTGATTTGCGTATATTTAATATTCGTTGTTTTGATTCATTATAGAGTGCGATCTTATCTAGGTCTATTTCTAATGAGTTGGATTGCAGTATTATTTATATAGCGAATATTAATTATTGACGAAATTTACGTTCCAAAAGATTGGGATTGACGATACCTCCTTAAGGAAGTTTATAAGTTTTGATCGGGCCAAACCCTACAGGTGGATTTAATTATCCGACGGTCAAATAAGTTAAGCAAAAGGATTTAAGGAATATTAAGATGCCGATTAAATTTAATTGGCGGGTATCATGAATCTTTATGTGGGGAGAAATGGTAAGCATTTAATAATAGGAGCTCAATGCTATATGGTCTTGAGATTATGGGTCAGAGTGCAATTATAGTTTTTTAGTGGTGCAAACTGTAATTCAGTATTTTATGAAAATTGCAAAAATCGCTATTGATATTTCATAATTGCAGATATCGATATGAGGTTTGCTTAATTACAGAAACTGCTAATACGTGTCTGTGTTCTACTGAAAGTCTTACTCATAATTACTCCCCAGGTCCCTATTGTAGCCATATATATATGCGGGTAGGCTAAACCAGTTTCATAACTTATTTTCTAAGACTAAAACTATCTTAGTTTTTTCGGTATGAATTCTCAGAGGATTATAGCCCACATTATATTCGGAAATCGCATAAGGGAACATAGTAGAAGATCTGACAGGAGCTTCAACTCGGATTCAAATCGTAGTTGAATATTCGACCGGTAAAAAGGTATCCTTCTAAATTAACTTCGGATGCACGAATTTTATTTTGATCGTTTGTCATTAAAAGTTTTATCTTGAGCCCGTTTTGGCGATTGACCGTCCAGTTAATTTTTTTCGTTAATCGTTTGTAAAAATAAAGATCTTGCCAATCTTGCCTCCAACAAATATGGGGTGGAGGGTTAATCTTGGTAGTGATGTTGATATGTTGCTAAGTTTATCTTAGCATAAGGAAACAGACTAGATGCCATCCAGTTAGTCCAAAGTAATAAGTCATGTGGGTCAGAAATTTGATGGCTGTGTGTGTGAATTTTGAAATACTCTTGCTAAGTTTTCTGTCATGACTTAAGTGGACCATTGACCCAATAATTTGAATAAAGAACCTAATAATGCGCCCTAAAATGCTTATCGTACATGTGTCTCATAGGATTATAAGTTTGTTACTGGATATACACAGAGGCACCATACCCAACACTTCAATTACACCAAGGCCTCATCTCACAAGGTTATGCTTATACTAGCCCGACTCCCACCAGATAAACAATAGCCACATTACAGCATCGAGCTTACTACTTAGGCAATTCCCATAAGAAAGCATAAGGCGTTTAGTCGAAAAAGGCCAACATTGAAACTTTTCACCTAGAGTTACCCGTAACTCTCACAACTATACAAACATCATCCACACGTCTACAGCCTATCCATACAATAACTACATACCCTCTGGATCCATGATTTTTGCCTGCCAATCCTAGCCCACTCAAACCATCATTGTACATTGTTGAACTTTATGACACCACATTTCACTTCCAAGCGCAAAACAATATAACCACATCTACACTGTAAATTCAAGCATAAACAACCTCTATTCCTTTAAGGAACATCACCCTCATGATACACCAGCTAAGCAACTAGGTCAACCACACCATCAATACCTATCACGATTTCTCAAATTTCAATCTTGTGCGCTTAGCACTTGCAAGGGAGCCACTAAAGCGACAACGTCGTCTTGTAAAAGATATGATACTACTCACATCTCGACTTTGTCCGGAGACATCTCTGTATTCACCAAACACAGTTCCCAAATATAATCTCCTAACCATAAGGACCACAATCAAATCCGCATGCCTTTACTCTCATTGAATTCCCGAAGGATCTATACTCGCCGCACACTAGAAGCGTAACTAAAACTAATACACCTTTTAACACATCTGCGACTTCATGGTTAATCGACCGAGCACATCTCTGAGCTTACGCACTCGAAACTCAACCCTCAAATCTTAATAAGGAACAAGGTTTCTAAAGCTACCAGGCATCACTATGACTACCAACAATACCCTACAGGGCATGGGATACCCCCAAAATCATTTATGTTCAAAAATTTCAAAACACGTTAGACCAATGATTATTACGCTCCGATCCACTATGTTTCCATCTATACCCCATTCTTGAGTACACGGCTCAAAACGTAGCATAACTTACGACGTACATAATTCCCAGCATGCCCGAAATCATATCACATATCCCAATCACAATAAATAATCTCCGAGGGGCCATAAACACCCTACCACATCGATCAACCAATTATCCATGTCTCAACAACACTGGGACAACACCGTGATAATATGAAAATACAATAGGCAACTAACTAAGGCCAACACCAACTCATGTGGTTTACTCCCGTACCAATCAATGGAAACCAGGCCATACTTCCTTAACTCATACCACGACCCTGACTACGATCTCGTCCTAGCTCTACATATATAGCTTCTATATATATAAAAAAGGCAATTATAGAACTCACCATGACAAGATTTGACTTAGCCTTCTAAAGCCACGCAAACATATTAATTATTGTTAATAATATCATACCAACACATATCCACATACCGAGGAGAACCCCTATTAATGGCACACCAATCCAGGTAACTTGTTTGGAGTTCTTATTAAAATCAACATCGGCCAAATGCCTTTATAACTCGAACCCCAAACTAGTCGATCAGACTCCCAAGGTTAAGACACGTCATCCCAAAGATCCAACCTCCATACCTAACTACCACATAGCATGCAAACTGTTAGGGTTGTATACTAAAAACTATGAATTTTATTTTGGTTTTAGTATTTAATTTAATTTTAATAAAATTAATTTTTTATTTTATGATAATCTTAATGAGCAATGTATGCAATATTATTTTTTTAATGTTATGCATGGATGCCCTTTATTCTGTATTGTATTTAATCTGGTGTGTAGAGTACGGCTTGCACACAGAAGACCAAATCTTAGGTTCTTACAGAATATAAGTTTTTGTTCACAGTTTAGATAAAAATAGGCATTTCATTGGTAAAACTGTAGCATAGAGTTGTAGTAGACCTGTCTGGGTTACGAAGAACAAATAGTAGCATCGTCTATTATTCTAACTTTTTGTGTTAGTACACTTTGTGTGTATTGAACATGACACATTGGGGTAACTAATTTTATACTGATATATATAAATTAATTTACACCCCAAGATTATTATGAGAGTGCTTATAATTTTAATCCTAAAATAATTATTAATTTGCGTATATTTCATATTCGTTGTTTTGATCTATTAGAGGGTGCAATCTTATATGAGTCTATATTCTCGATGAGTTGGATAGCATTATTATTTATATGGTGAATATTAATTATTGACAGAATTCATGTATCGAATGATCGAAATTAACAATGCCCGCATAAGAAAGCTTATAAATTTTGACCGGATCAAATCTTGTAGGTGGATTTGATTATCTGGTGGTTCAAATAAGTTACGCGAAAAGGTTTAAGAAATTTAAAGATGCCGATTAAATTAAATTGTTAGTAATTAAATTTAATTGGCGAGTATAAAGAATTTTAACGTGGGGAGATGAGTTAAGCATTTAATAATAGAAACTCAATGTAAGATAGTCTTAAGATTATAGCTTAGAATGCAATTATAGTTCTTTTGTAGTGTAAATTATAATTTAGCATTTTATAAATATTATAGAAACTGCTACAAGATTTTTATAATTACAAATATCGCTGAGAGTTTGCTTAATTACATAAAGCGCTAGATACGTATCAGGATTACACTAGAAGTCTTTATCATAATTACTCCGTAGATCCTTGCTATAGGCCTATAAATATGCAGTTAGGCTAACCAAATTCATAACTTATCTTCAATATAAAAGATGACCAGGTTCTGTCAGTATGAGTTCTCGAAGGATCGTATCTCACATTACGTTCGAAAATCGCATAAAGGAATACAGTAGAAGGTTTGACAGAAGCTTCAACTCGGAATCAAAAATCATAGTTAGAGAATCGCCCAAAAAGGTATTATTCTAAATTAACTGTGGTGGCACGGATTTTTATTTTGATCGTTCGACATCAAAAGTTTTATCTAGAGTCCGTTTTGGTGATTTTGTCCATCCAGTTATTTTTTTTTTATTGAAAATCATTTATAAAACAAATGATCTTGGCAGTTTTAACAATTGATGTTAGAACTGTTTTATTTTTTATTTACGATTTATCAAGGGAGCCGAGTAGATTTAGAGCTGTAGTAACTTTGTTTTGTAGGCGCTTTAATTCCAATTTTATGATTATCTTTTTATTCATGTTTGATTGAATGGTTTGATGATCATTATAATTATTTTTTTAATTACGAGTGTTAATTGTATGATTTAAGTTTTTTAGATCGAATGTGAGCATATAGGACATAAATTTTTTTATGTAATTTAAATATTAGTTTAGAATATTTAAGAACAGGTTAAATATTCAAGAACACGAAGAACAGGCGGCGGCATAACCGACGGCATTAGTGGTGGTTTTGGCTGGTTCAGACCCCGGATCGCGGTGTTTTTTTTATAATTTTTGTGACAAGTATTTTTGGCAATATTTATGCAGTTTTAGGCTTACAAATAGCAATAAAATAGTTCTTAAAAATATGAAAAAATAATGAAACAATAGCCCGCCGACGGCAGCGGTTCCAACCCTTTTCGATAATTTTTTCGAGTGCTTTCAAAACTGTTTTGGGGAAAAGTTTTAGGCATAAAATAGCAACAAAATATACCTACAAAATAGTCCAAAAATTGGAAAAAAATAGCCATAAAAATAGTTGAAAAGCTGCAGCTTGGGCGGCGGTAGCGCAGGCTGTTCGGGGCTATTTTTCTAGGCTTTTTGGGACTATTTTTTAAGCGTTTTTTAAGGCATCCTATTGCTGAATATTAGTGCTAAAATCAATGAAAAATAGGAGCCAAAACAACCACGAAAAAAGCTGAAACAAGAGGCGCAACAACAACAGCGGTGGGCGGTGTGGCGTAGCAATTTCTCGAGCTTTTGATGGCTATTTTTAGGCTATTTTCAAATCTAACTTTTTTACATAAATCTAGTATACTTCGTTATCTGCATTTTTAAAAAAATAAGAAAAAAACAGAGTTCGAATGAGGCTGAAACGGCCTCACAAGATGCGATATGTGGTGGCTAGTTTTGGGACTCCTGACGGCTCTTTTCTGATATGTATTGATCAAGATGCGATATATTTATATATCACTACAAATCAAAGAATCCTAATATAATCTGAATATCGATAAGCAACTGTTTCAAATGATTAAAACTCTTACAGTTTATCTTTGAACAGGAGACAGAAACTCGTCAGAGTTTCTATTTGATCATAAAATGGATATATATACATATCTTGCATTTATATTCTTATGAACTGTGTGGATAATGTATATTTATTTTATATATTTCTGTTAATTTTATTAATTCAAAAAAATTGATTTAATTAAATATTTTGTAAAAAAAAATAAAATTAAGTTTTTTTATTAAATATTTTAATTAAATAAATTATTTTAAAATATTTTATTTTTTTTACAAAATATCACTTTTAAAATGATTTTTTATTAAATCGGATATCTTAGAAAACATGAAATTTATTTTGAATTTTGAGTTAATTAAATAAAAAAATATTTAATCTAAATAAATTATTATTTTTTGAAAATTTTATAACATAAAATAAAATAATTGAATGACTTTAATCACTATTTTAGCTAAAAAATTGAAGAAAAAAAAATTGTGCATTCATCAAATTTTATTTGTTACCCATTAAAACACGAAAAGATGGTTTGACAAATCAAAATTTTTTGAATTGTACATCCGAAAAGATGTGTAATTCGAAAAGTTCGTGTGATTTTTAAAATTAATAAATTTATTTTAATTAAAATTTTTTTTATAACCCTAAAAAATATTTAAATCCTGCTGGTGAATATTTTTTTTAGATGGTAAAGGGAACAAAATTAAAATAAAATTTAAAATTTTGCTCATCATAAATAACGATTATTTTTAATTACATGATTCTCATAAATAAAATGACTTTCAATTCACTCACGGTTATACTAAAAAAAAAATAAACTAACGGGATCGAATTTTGTTGACTAAAAAAGTAACTTGAATATAACTTTAACTACCAAAGGTTTTTCTTCAATGCCAGAAAATGTGTTTGTTTCTGAAAAGTATTCTTTCTCTAGGCCGAAAAGCATGAAGAAGAAAATTGTTCAGAAATATGGTGGCATGATTTCAAATATAGTTAGTGGGCCACTGACTGGTGTGAAAAATTCGAAAGGTAAATATTTTCACTACAACTTGATACAGCACTAGAAAAAGTTATGTTCAGTTTATCTCAACAAGCTAAACAAATAGGATAATTTCTGTTCACTGGTTGTAAAAACATATTTAGTGGTGTTATCTATCAGTATCTGGTATGTAGATACGAGAGCCACTAATCATGTCTGCAATTCGTTAAAGAGGTTTCAAAAAACCTAACAACTTAGTGATGGAAAGATTTACCAGCATATGGACAATAATACAAAGGTAAGAGTAGTTACAGTATGAGATGTCACTCTCAATTTTAGTAGAGGTCGAATTTTAATATTGAGATATTATCTTTATGTACCTTCCATTAGAAAGAACTTAGTTTTCGTTTTTAGATTTGTTAAAGACTGATATTTGATTTATTTTAATAACTCTGTAGTTATCAAGGATAATAAACTGGTTATCTATTCTGGTAAATTGGTGAATAATATTATGTTATTACTCTAATTTTTCTTATAGTACAACTAACTGAATTAATAACTCATCTAATTTACCATATAAGAAAAAGTTTCCTTCTTTAATGAACCAACCATTTTTTTGACACTTACGCTTGGGTCATATTAATCTAAAAAGAATAAATAAACTGGTAGAAAGTAAACCTTTGAGTTCATTGAAAGTTGAGGCACTTTCAATCTATGAATCCTACTTAGAGGATAAAATGATAAAGATGCCATTTTCAGCCAAAGACTATATAGCTAAAGAACTGTTGGAACTGGTTCACTATGATGTATGTGGTCCTATGAAAATCTGGATTAGAGGTGACTTTGAGTACTTCGTCAATTTTATTGATGACTACTCAAGATATGAGTACATTTGCCTAATGCACTGTAAGTCTGAATATTTTAAGAAATTTAAAGAATTAAAGGTAGAGATAGAGAAGCGTCTGGGTAAAAGTATCAAATCACTACAATCAGACCATAGTGGGGAGTATCTCTTTGAAGAGTTTAGGGACTACCTGTTATTAGAAGGTTTTATATCCCAATTGACTGCATTGGGCACTCCGCAACTGAATGGTGTAGAAAAAAAAAGAATAGGATTCTTATGGAGATGGTAAGGTCCATGATGAGTTATTCAAGTTTACCTGATTTATTTTGGGGACTCGCATTATAGACAGGGGCTTACATTGTGAATTTGGTAACTTCTAAGTCGGTACCTTCTACTCCCACAGAATTGTGGACCAGACGTAAGTCTAGTCTGAGACATATTCAGATTTAGGAGTGCCAAGCACATGTGCTGAAAGGGAACGCGAGTAAGTTGGAACCGAGAACATAAGTTTATTTTCTTTGGGGGGTATCCCAAGCGAACGAAGAGTGGTTTATTTTATAATCTTAAGGATCAAAAGGTCATTGTTAGTACCAATCCCCGTTTCTTGGGAGATGATTATATTATGGACTACAGGCCCAACAGTAAAATTATTCTTAAAAAATTGAGAAAAAATATCAGTAGAACGAAAGAGGAACCACAAGTCACTGATATCCCATTGTCTTGTCGTAGTGGGAGGATTATTGAGGTGGGTTCAAATCATAACCGGGGTGCTAGTGCACAGGGTTCAGATTCTGCACAACATGTTACTGCTAATACACAGACACTGGTAGTACTTTTCCATAGTAGGAGAATTGTTCATTAACCTGATTGGTATATGCTCTTGGGAGAGTCTTTTGACAAGATCCCGGTGGAACTGGATACTGAATCCTATAACTACAATAAAACACTTCAGGACAAAGATACAGATCTTTGGAAAAAGGCTATGAATTTAGAGATATAATCTATATATTCTAATCAGGTTTAAGAACTTATAAAACCACAGAAAGGGATAAAACCCATTAGATGCAAGTAGATCTACAAGAGAAAGAGAGGAGCATGCGAGAATGTTGAAACCTTTAAAGGTAGGCTTGTTGTAAAAGGGTTCACTCTGAAAGAAGTGATCGATTATAAGGAAACTTTTTCGCCAGTAGCCATGCTTAAGTCTATTCGAATTCTCTTATCCATTGCTGCTCATCTCGATTACGAAATTTTGTAAATGGATGTCAATATAACTTTCCTTAATGGAAGTCTTGATGAATGTATCTATATGGTATAACCAGACGGTTTCATAGCGAAGGGCCAGGAGCACATGCTGTGCAAGCTTAAGAGATCTATTTATGAATTTAAGCAGGCATTGAGGTCTTGCAATACCCAATTTGATCAAGCTATAAATGCTTGTGATTTTGATTAGAGTACAGATGAGTCTTGTGTGTACAAGAAGCGTGATAAAAGTGTAGTGATCTTTCTAGTACTTTAGGTAGATGATATCTTGCTCATCAAAAATGATGTGGGGGCATTATCTACGATAAAAGTATGATTATTTGGACAGTTCGATATGAAGGACTTGGGAGAAGCCAGACACATCCTAGGGATCAAGCTTGTGCAAAATCAAAAACAAAGGATGTTGAGTTTATCAGAAGTAAAGTATATTAATAATATTCTTGCTCGTTTTAGCATGTAGGATTCTAAGAAATTTTTTCTCTCTTTCAGGCAAGGAATCACTCTATCCAAGAATTAGTATCCTAAGACACGTGATGAGATAGAGAAGATGAAGGCGGTTTCTTATGCTTCGGTAGTAGGAAGCCTAATATATGTTATGCTTTGCACTAGACCCGACATCTGTTTTACCGTTGACTTGGTTAGTAGATATCAGTATAACCCAGGGCATGAGCATTAGATTACGGTAAAAAATATAATCAAGTACCTGAAAAGGACTAAGAATTATATGTTGATTTACCAGGCAGACAGTCTAGTACATTTGAGGTACACATGCTCAAATTTTTAGTCTGACAGGGATTCCAGTAAGTCTAACTCAAGATATGTGTTTACCTAATGAGGTAGAGCTATAAGTTAAAGGAGTATCAAGAAGTCCTATATTGCTGATTTCACCAAGGAGGCCGAGTACTTGGCAGCTCTTGAAGCAGCCAAGGAGGCTGTTTAGCTTAGCAACTTCCTGTAGACTCTAGATATGATACCTTAGTTCAATCGGCTATTACATTTTATTGTGATAATAGCGAAGCAATTACAAACTCGAATGAGTCAAGAGTCCACAAGAAAGAAAAGTACATTGAATGTAAGTATCACCTGAGATAAGAAATTATACGGAGGAGTGATATTGTTGCGACTAAGATTACATCAGGAGACAACCATGCAGATCATTTTACAAAGATCTTACCGGCTAAGACTTTTGATAGTCATGTAGAGGACATAGAAGTCAGATGTATAGCAATATGATTTTGAGTATAAGTGGGAGATTGTTAGGGTTGTATACTAAAAATTATGAATTTTATTTTGGTTTTAGTATTTAATTTTATTTTAATAAAATTAATTTTTTATTTTATGATAATCTTAATGAGCAATGTATGCA
>JAOTRH010003046.1:0-24112 GCA_034768845.1 Heliamphora exappendiculata
ATTTATCAGATGTGTCAGATAATGTAGCTCGGGTGGTGTCCTCACGAGTAACCCGTAAAACTCGTCGAAACGCGTCCAAGATTGTTGGAACTTTAGGACTGGCAAGGATCCGTGAGCGAGTAGATGAGAGCTCAGGATCCAAGCCTACAAGAAACCAGATAACACCAAGCTGCTCCCGTTGCTCTTGCATTTTCCTCACATCAGTGGTCAATGGTGAGAGACCGAAGACAACAAAAACGAAAAGCAAACAGGGGCTTAGTAAGAAGATCGGCAAGCTGAAAATCAGAAGATACATGACGAATACACAGTTGATTTGCATCCAGATGCTCATGAACAAAATGATAATCCACCTCAATATGCTTACTACGAGCATGGAAAACAGGATTAGCAGCCAAAGAAATTGCCGATGTGTTGTCACACCATAAGACAGGAATAGAAGGGACAAAAACATGAAAATCACGCAAAATCATCTGAACCCAGCTGAGCTCATCCGCAGCCTGAGCTAAGGCGCGATACTCCAGCTCCGTGGAAGAACGAGCAACAGTGGGTTGCTTCTTAGCTGTCCAAGATATAAGATTCGGACCAAGAAAAACACAAACACCAGTGGTGGATTTACGATCCATAGGATCACCGGCCTAGTCAAAATCAGAATAAGCCGTAAGAAGAGAAGCACCAGGCATAAACTGTAAACCAAGAGCGAGAGTACCCTTAACATAGCGCAAAATACGTTTCAAAGCAGTAAACTGAGCCACAGTAGGGGAATGCATAAATTGACAGGCAGTGTTGACAACCAAAACCAGATCAGGGCGCGTGATTATAAGATACGCGTGATTATAAGATACTGAAGCGCACCAACCAATTGACGATACTCAGACGGATTAAAATAAGGCAGGGAACCAGAAGCAGAGGAATCAACCTTGAGGGAAATAGGAGCAGCACAGGGTTTGCAGTCGGACATACCAGATTTGGAAAGAATATCAAGAGCATACTTTGATTGAGAAAGAAAGTAACCAGAAGAATGAGAAGTAATAGAAATGCCAAGGAAATAAGAAACAGCCCCCAACTCACGCATGGAAAAAACGGAGTGCATGTGAGAAATAAGCTGTCGAATATGATCTGGATCACTACCAGTGATCAAAATATTATCAACATAAACCAAGAGATAAGTAAGCGAAGAAGAAGAACGCTGCACAAACAGAGAATTATCACAATGGCTATTGAGAAAACCATTAGAAAGAAGAAATTTGGAGAAAGTGGAGAACCAAGCACGAGGGGCCTATTTAAGCCCATAGATTGCCTTGTGAAGTTTACAAACGAGATGAGAAGAACCGGAAGAAACAAAACCCGAAGGCTGAGACATGTAAACATCCTCAATCAGCTTATTATGAAGAAAGGCATTGGAGACGTCAGGTTGTTTAATCGGCCAAATGGAAGAGGGAGCAAGTGAAAGAAAAATGCGGATAGCAGGTTGTTTTGCAACGAGCCTAAAAGTTTCATGATAATCAATACCACGCTCTTGGGTATACCCTTTGGCAACCAGGCGCGCTTTGTAGCGAGCAATGGAGCCATCAGCATTGCGTTTCAACTTAAAAACCCATTTACAGCCCATAATGTTAGTATGGGGAGGAGGCTGCACAAGGGACCAAGTGTGTTGTTACTGTAAGGCGCGAAATTCCTCATGCATAGCAGAAGACCAAGCTGGGGACTTAAGAGCATTAGACACAGAACGAGGTTCAAGAGGCTGAGAAACAGTAGCAAGGCACTGAGCAGGATGAGACGTTTTGGAACGAGTCTGCATAGGATGAGAATTCAGGGAAGAAGTGGACCGAGGGAGCAGAGGTGGACGAGGAAGAATGGGAATAGTGAGGGAGATAGCAGGCGGGGAGAGCACAGAAGAATGTTGAGAAAGAGAAGGAGAAGAGGAAGCCGAGAAAGAATTGTCAGGAGAGAGAGGACTAGGAGATGAGACAGGAGAAGTAGATGAGGAAGATATAGAGGACACCAAGGGAGAGGGAGATGAAATACAAGGCTTAGAAGGCCAAAAGAAAGAAGAGGAAGGAAGAGAAACAAGCGGAACAGAGGAAGATGAAGAAGAAGCCATAGTTTTAAAAGGAAATAGGCCTTCATCAAACAAGACATGACGAGACAAATACACCTTGCCTGTGAGAGAATCAATGCAACGGTAGCCTTTGGCAAGAGAATGATAGCCTAAGAAAACACAAGGGAGAGATTTGGGAGCCAATTCATGGGGCTGATATGGTTTGAGCCAAGGAAAGCAGCGACAGCCGAAGACCTTAAGAAACAGATAGTTGGGAGGACGGTGAAAAAGAAGTTCAAATGGACTGGTGGAAGGAGAATAAGACGTGGGTAAACGATTGATCAAATAAGCAGCGGTAGCTAACGCCTCAAACCAGTAAGTGAAATGAACCCCACTGTGTTGCAAACAGGCTAGGGCAATATCAACTAAATGACGATGTTTACGTTTAGACACCCCATTTTGGGAAGGAGTATGCGGGCAAGAGAATTGATGAATAATACCTTAAGAGGTAAAATGATGTTTAAATTTGTGATTAATAAACTCACCCCCACCATCACTGCGAAACACTTTAATGGAAGTCCCAAATTGTTTTTCCACAAAAGACTAAAATTCAATAAATCTATCAAAGACTTCGCTCTTATAAGACAAAGGATATATCCAGGTAAATTTGCTAAAATCATCAACAAACAACACATAGTACTTAAAAATTGTATTAGCATGAGAGAAAAGACCCCAAACATCACTATGAATGAGACTGAGAGGCTTATTAACTACTGACTGAGATTTAGGTAAATGCAATCTGTGACTTTTGGCCACACAACAATGTTCACACAAAGGTAAGGAAGAAATATTAGGTACAACAATTTTAAGACTACACATGACATGAGAAAGCTTGTGCAAAGAAGGATGACCCAAGCATTTATGCCACGTCTGGTGGATAGCTGTGTTATTGTTGCAGAGAGAAGATTGAAATGCAAATGGCTGAGAGGTACGAGAATGGGGAAAGAACCGATATAGACCATTGAGTAGAGATCCTTTATGAAGGACTTTCCCAGTAGATTTGTCCTGAATCACAAAGGTATGAGCATAAAAAATAATCAGACAATGATTATCGGAGGCAAGCCTATGAACAGAAACAAGATTGGCATTCATTTGAGGAACATGTAGAACATTCGAAAGCTTAAGAGATGAATTAGGTGTAGGAAGAATCCCATCACCTGAGTGTTGAATGGGAAGCTGAGCACCATTCCCAACTGAAACACTATCAGTGCCTTGATAAGGTTGATAAACTTGGAGATTATTGAGATCATTGGTAATATGATCAGTAGCCGCAGTATCCAAGAACCATTGTGGTGTTTCTGGTGGATGAGAACTGATAAGTGCCCTGGATGCAGTGCTGATATTACTGAATCGAGGTGTGTAATTTGGAGAAGTGTAATTTGGATCATGCCTATAATAGCAGTCCACGGCTGTGTGATTATTACGCCCACAAATTTGACATGTTGTGGTTGAACCATTATTTGCAAAACCTCTGGAACGGCAACCTCTGTTATATCTAAAACCTCTATAATTGCCTCTAGTGCCAGATCTGTTTCCTCAGTAATTTGAGTAATGTCTTCCTCCTCGAAAACCATCTGATTGAGAAGAATTAGTAGATTTGGTTGTTTGAAGAGCCAGATGCGACTCATGAGTCTTGGTCTGTTCTTCAACATGAACTGACTCAGCTTTAAGCAAGGCAACAAGTTCTTCCATGGAAAGACTCTCAGGCCTTGTTCGAACAAAAGTCTTGAAGGAATTATACTCCTCTGGTAAACCATTCAAAGTATGGAGGATGAGATCCTCATCATCAACTTGTGTTGAGGCAACAACTAATTGATCAGCTATATCTCGGATCTGTCCAAGATATTCGTCTACGGAGGTTGCTCTCTTCTTAACATTCTGCAATTTATTTTTCAATTGTTGAATGTGACCTAGAAAGAGATGTGAATCTTCTTTCAAGTGATGTCCACACCTCTGGACAGTTGTTCAGATCAATTACGGATGAGTAGATGGCTAGAGATAATGTAGCGGTGATGTAGCTTAACATATGTGCATCTACACTTTGCCATTGTATAAAATCAGGATTTGGTATCTCCTTACCTTCGTTTGATGTAATAGTTGCAGAAGGTAGCTTTATTGATGGATCAATGTACTGTAGCAATCCATTGGCATGAAGAACATTGTAGATCTGGTTTTTCCAGATCGCGTAGTTAGTTGAATCTAGCCGAACGGTGATTAAGGAGCTCAGATTGGAGATGAGTAATGACATATTAGGAGGTACAAAAGCCATTATCAGATCTAAGAAGCAAAGAAAGCAATGAGAAAGATGAAGATTAGATGAAAGAAGATCGAGGCTCGTGAGAGCATAGGCTCTGATACCATGAGAGAAGAACAAAACCTCTAAAACTTTTATTATCTTTTTCTGTCACACAGTTTACAGTATAAGCTCCTTTATATACTTAAGCTAACCATACTCACTAATCATCCAACTTCAGTTACAACTAACTTCCTAACTAACCTGCAGTTACATCCTAACTAATCTACAGTTACAACCGAGGCTCATCCTGCTCATTCTTATTAACAAAGGGCATAAGAGTGGTAAACTCATCATAGAGAGTCTTGAATTCAGCAAAGTAATCGTTGAGAGATCGCCCATGTTAATTGAGTTTGAAGAAGCCTTTCAAGACATCAAACAAGAGAAATTATTGGTGTTTGAGTATAAGAGATCTAGAGAGTCATAATTCCTTGACAGTATTGGTGTTGCTTACCAATACTTTGAATTTTTTATCCATGGAATTAAGGAGTTGGGAGAAAATCCTTGCGTCCTTCTGTAACCAGCTATCGAAAATTGCAGACTTTCAAGAGCCTCTGGGGGGTCATCCTTCAAGAGCCTCTCATTCCCTTCGCCCCTAAGGGTCATTAAGACAGTCTTTCTCCACATTGAAAAATTAGTACCATCAAGTTTTTCATCCACAGTCGTGAGGATAGAGAAATAATCTCTGTAACACTGCTCTGTGAGCCTTTGGAGAGGCTAGATCCACTGGACGGGGTTCCATCGGTCATTTGCAATGTCACAAAAATCAATAAAGAAATAAGGTCTCTAAAGACTACTTGAAGAACAGGAACAGACCCCTTTAAAAGAAATAAGCCAAGAGGAACAGTAGCCGAACAGACCAGAGAACAGGAACAGCTAAACAGTAGAAGAGAACAGCCAAACTTGAGAAATAAGCTCAGTTAGCTGTCGTCAAACCCCTTTAAAAGACAGCAACCCCGTCGCCGACCCCTCTGGACCAGACCCTAGGCGCCTCTGACCTCTTTGGACCAAATCCTAGCCGTCGTCAACCTTTTCCGAGCAAACCAGAGAGTGCGTCGACCCCTCTAGACCAAACCCTAGGTGTCGCCGACCCCTTTGGACCAAACTCTAGCCGTCGTTAACCCTTTACGAGCAAACCAGAGGATGCGTCGAGCCCTTGCTGACGACGAAAACTCTCGTCGACCCCTTACCAACCATGAAAACTTCAGCCGAACACTTGCCGACAACAGAAAACTCCAATCGAACCGTTGCCGACCATCGAAACCCCAAGGGCAGGGCTTGCCGACGACGGAACAGCAAGAACAAGCCTTGCCGACCACCTGAACAGCAAGAACAGAGCTTGCTAACGCCGGAACTACAAAGTAACTTAGGGTTTCGCTTAACCTAACTCTGATACCATGTAAGAAGAGAATAATCAATTATTAGAAGGCTTAGCCTCTTAATTAGAGAGGTCCACTATATATAATAATTACAATGGTATGTATAGCAAAACCCTAATAGGCCCTTATAACTAACGGGCCTATCTACAGATATTATATACATACATTTAATAATATCACTAACACTTTAGTTCATCAATTTTTGTATGCTATAATTTTCATATATAATATGTATATATATATATATATATATATATATATTTGTACCTAGTGCAGGGTGTGGATTTGAACTTCTTTGGCCAAAGTGTGATTGTGCGCATAAGTCAATTATCTTAAAATGAAAAAACATTAACTTGGGTTTGTGAGTTACTTATTAAGGTAGATGTTACCCGTGTAGTTAGTTATTGAACATTTTTCTATGCCCAAACCACAATTACTCATATATATGAATATGACAGTAATGGAGTTATTCAACATTTTTCTTTGTCTAAAACACAATTACCAAGCTCATAACCCAGCTATAACAAGAACCCAGGTTTGCGAAATTTGGGGTTTAAACTTACAAGACACGGATCATAAGCAATGTCTCACAGATTGACACTTAATGCATGTTCATGTGTGATGTTTTCTTTGTTTGCTATCTTCAGCCGATAAAATTTCTTCAAATTGTTGTTCAACATGAAAAGTTTTCGAAAGGTACTCTGAAGACATAAAACTTCTCTTCAAAATGGCTCGCCCACCTTAAAGGCTCTCTAAGAAAAATCTTCTTAAAAATGGCTTGCCTGTCCCAAATGCTCTCGAAAGAAATGTTTCTTCCTCAAAGTGGTTAGTATGCCTTAAAGATAATTTCTCTCTAGAAATATTTCTTCAAAATGGTTGATCAGCCAAAAAGGTTTCCCCCAAAGATCACTTTTTACAAACATTCTCAAAAAGTTGTCTGCCCGCATTAAAGGCATATATCATTGCTAACATTGAAGGCACCATTCCAGAAGTCAACATTTAAGGCACGTCAAAGCAGAAGTCACTCGCCACATCAAAGGCATCATCTCAAAAATTGTTGACAAGCTTTAAAGGCATCGTCTCAAAAGTTGCTCGCCAGCATCAAATGCACCATCTCAAAAGTTGCTCGCCCGCATTAAAGGCATTATCTCAAAAATTGTTCGCCAGTATCAAATGCATCATCTCAAAAGTTGCTCACTAGCATCAAATGCATCATCTCTGAATTTTCTTGTCCGCTTAAAGGCAATCTATATTAGAAGTTGCTTGCCCACATCAAAGCCATTATCTCAAAATTGCTCGCCAGCATTAAAAACAATATATCTCAAAAGTTGCTCGCCATTATCTCAAAGTTGCTTGCCATAACTCTCAAAAGCTTGCTTGCCCGCATTAAAGGCGATCTCTTTGAATTGGTTCACCATCTTTCAAAGGTTTTCTCACAAAAATTTTCAAAATAAAACTGGAATTTAAAAATTGTTTCTCTAAAACTTATTTTTTGGAAAAAGAAATAAACTACCACATGAACTATGCTGGTATAATCCTCTGCAAAAAGGTACATAGTTAAGCCAAAAATACCTAGGTACAATCGAAGTCGTTTCTTGATTTTCAATTGATTCTTCTATTTTTAGGTATGTGCATTATGCAACTTTCTAAAATGTTGTGTCTTTGGCTTTAACAATCATTTATGCACACGTGTTGCTATATGAGTTCTGCCAAAAAGGGGTATATGTAGACACCTTATTTTGATCGGCCATAATGCACAACGCTGCTTGTTAGTCGTGTCCGGTGATGAAATACGATTTAAAGAACATATACGATCTCCGCAATAACGAATCGATACGTGAGTCACTTGAAAGTCCCATTTATGCTAGCACTTCCACCCTTTTTCAACCTTTTTCCTCGACTTCACTTGGTACTCTTTTTCACACATCTAGAGCCTTGTTTTTAGCCGTTCGAAACTTTAAGTGTATTGGGGGCACTTGAAAGTACTTGCTTTCAAGCTCGAGTAAGTTCATTTTGCCTCCAGAACACCCAAAAACACCCCATAAAAGTTACAAAAATTGTCTCGGGAAGCCTGACTAGCCAAACCAGCCATATGGGCATTGCCTATATGGCCAGACCGGCCATCCAGGCCGCGCATCGTTATCCTTTTTCCGTCTTTCCAAATTGGATCATGTTTTTTACTTCTCCAATATTAGTAGGCGACCCCCAAACCCCACTTTTCTAAGCCTATAAATAGGCCTCTCCTCTAACCCTTTCAAATCGTTCAAAGTCAGTTCTCTTCGAGTCCTAAGCTAGAGCATGCATTTGTATCCTCGAAGAACTTAATCGATTTTCGAGTTAAAGACTTCAAGTCTATACTCGAATTTGCGTAGTTCGCACTTAGAACTTCCAATTCCTTTTGTAGTGTTTCTTTTGGGCGCTCGCAAGTTGAGAAGTTCAAAGGAAGGAGATTCAAGTCCAAGTTCAAGTTCGTGGCCTTGAGGGCACGTCGGAGGGCTAATGGGTGATCTACGGGTCAAGGTAAGTTTTTTTTCTTTTCTTTTAATTATTTTTATATATTTTGAATATTTTAAGCATGGTTTAGGCTTTAAATAATTAGTTTTTGAATTCTTCCATTTTTTACGCATGCCTCGCAAATATGCCTATTTGGGTTTCAAACCCTAAAAAACTCATTTTTCTGCAGAATTTTATTTCCTCTCTTTCTAGACAAATGTTTGCATGCTAGCTTATTCCTTTTGAACAATATCAAAATATGCACCCGAACACTCTTCTAGTTGGATATAGGAAGGAACTTAGTTTGTTTATGGTTTTCTTATAGGGATGTAGAAGAAAATAGAAGCCTAGGAATTATAGCTGGTCATCCCAAATAATGCTGGGAATGAATTGTCATATATCTATAGGGTTCTATTCTTAAGTTAGTGTGTTGTTTTCCTTTTTGCATGCTTAGGACAATGGTATAACCATCGTCTCACTTATTTTCTATAAAAGAAAATGTCAGTTTTTGAAAATGTGATCCTACCTAATCATTTGCTTGCCATTTATGAATTAGTTAGGTACATAGGTTTAAGATGTGAATCTGTGGTGATGAGTAAAGGCTAACCATGTAGTTAGGCTAAGCGGGTGCCTAGCACCTTCCCACCGGGTACCTTAGCCCCAGAACCTTATATCTGGTGATAAAAGGGGCTAGGCCTAATCCATATAGTCATCGCATAGGCTTTTAAATCTTAAAACTAAGTGGCGGCTCTATTCTTTTTGGATCCTTATTTTATAACTTGGCATCCACACTTCGAAATAGATGAAGGCTATTTAGTTACAAATGATTGGCCTATTCTCAATAAAAGAGAATTGAGCGGATACAATTAGTCCGCTCATCGACCCGTGTAGGCATTCCGGTTCGGGTACCTACAGGTGGAGGTCTCAAATTCCTCCAAGTTCGCTGCAAGTTCAACAAAACTTGATTCTTTATATTATTCATGAAGTCAATAAAATTTGAACAATTCCCATTATCCATAAATATAATTTGAGTGCTTCAAAAAAGTGGTTATGGTAGAATCACATATTCCCCCAACAATTGAATGAGCAATTATTTAATACTCTTGCAATCATTGAATGACCCAACTTCACATGTTGAGTAGATCATCAACAAAATGGTAATAGACCCCGCTAAATATACCAATAGTTGTGAAACTAGAACACCACCTAGGCTTGTGCTAGGAGCATTGAGAAGTTGCTCCAATTGAGCACACACTAGAAAGGAAGACAATCATTTTCCATTCCTTTTTTTTCCTTTCCTTTCTTTTCCTTTCCTCAATTAAACATAGCCATCGTGAATTTGAACGGGCAATTCCTTCCACTGACAAATTCTCGCCCCCGACAACTGGTTCACCCCTATACTAATATAACTACTAATCAATATTTAATCCTGAGACCCAAACAAGGAATAAGAAAAACAATCGAAAACAAAATAGCTTCAAATCAGAAGTTACAGAATACGTATGGATTCATGGGAACTAATTTGAATTGGATATAAACTATCAAGACGACCAAGACAGATTTCTCCAGTTCAAGTGGTTCGTGTTTGACGAAGGGGATCGAACGACAACAGTAGCTTGATCAAAGAAAAAGATAGATCTATAGAGAGAGAGAGAGAGAGATTACCAGCTCCGACGAGGATTAGCACTTTGGACGTCGCAACCCCAGTCTGTAACGCCATGTGTTCGAGTTTGAAACTTTGAATCGAACAATTTTGGGGCCAAAAAAGGTGCGTGAAGGACTTGCGGCCACCACTGATTGCACGATTACTTGTATATGATGAGTTAAATCAAATGAAGTGAGTTTATACTACACAATAGAAGAGAAGAGAGTAGAAAATAAAATAAAATAGGGTAATTACACTAACAGATTCAGGTCAAATACAATTAACTTATGTTTAGAAAAATTATTTTTTTTTTCTATAATTTAATGCCATTAACGGAAATAAGTCAAAGACTAAATTGCCTGTATCCTTTGGGCGCAAAAGGGTTTTTGTTTGCATTTGTTTGCATAATAAAATTTTGTTCCAAAGACCAAATAATAATAATATTTTGTATGTATTTTTTTGTAAAATAAAATATATATACTAAAAATAAATTAATAGTATAATAATAATCATCATCATATTAAAATTGAATTAAATTAGAGAAGGAAAATGGCGGAGAGATGAAAAAAAATTAGAAAGGAATAATCTTTTTAGAAGGCAAGAAAATTTTAATACTTTTAAAAAAAATTGTAATTTTAGAAATAATCTTTAAAAGATCTACCCATATAAACCCCTTTAATGTTTTTCGTATGCACAAGTAAAGCACAATTTGTGCTAGTAGAGAGAGAGAGGAAAAAAAAGTTTCTTAATTTGTACATCAATCAGGCAGTAATGTTCATTATGAAATTTTAGATGCGCTTTCTTAGCACGTAATATACAAGTGATATTTAAATTCTTCTTTGCTTTATTAAGTGATTTTTTATTTTAAAAATAGTTATTCATATATCTTTTAAAACATAAAATTTAATTTTGAGTTAAAAGATAATCTTAAAATATCATGGTAAAAAGTAAGTTTAATTATTTTAATAAATTTTATCTAAATATTATTTTAAAATATTAATATAGAACAAGTAAAAAATAAAATAAAATAACAAAAAAAAGGAAAGAAAAACAAAACAAAATTTGTTTGCTCATTATGTAAGTGTCGTTTGGTAACGTTTATATTTTTTATTTTTTATTTTTGTTTTTAAATTTTTAACCAAAACATATTTAGTAATTATTTTTGTTTTTAAAAAATTATAAACAGTTTTCAAAATTTACAAAATTTTAAGAAGTAAAAAATATATATTTTTACTTGTTTTGTAAATAAGTTTTGATTGAATTCGTTCGTAACTTTCAACTACCACTTTTTAAATATTTATGTTATCAAACATATTTTTATTTTTATTTTTTTATAAAAATAAACAAATATATATATTTTTTTTTAACAAAAAATAAAAAATTATAAAAGTTAGCAAACAAATGGTAGCTTTTGCATAATTCTTTACAAAATATAATCCAATGTCAAAGTATGATCTCTCTCTCATATTCATTACGGATCAAAATCCAATCACTTCCATTCCAAATAATAATTCAACAATCATTCAAGCTTAAAAAATATGCATATCAAAACACACACAAAAAATCAGAGATCAGGTGATAAAAAATCATTAATAAGAGCACCAAAGGAAAATGTCCGATGATAATTTGATCTGAAACATCCCGAAAAACGGTAAAACTTCGAAAATGTCCTTGCCCATTGCCAACCGTTCACATCTCCAATCAATCAAATGCAGTAAAAATAAAAGCATCAAAGGAAAATGTAAAATTAGAACAAACAAAAAAAGTTATGGAAGGAAAATCAAGCATCAAGATGAATGACTGTGGGCAACAAAAGATACCTAGGCCCAAATTTAGTTTGTTCTGAGTTCTCCCCATGGCCTTGCTTGCGCTCGAAGTGAAACACATTGAACACCATAAAAGTGAAGGAGTTCGCGAGGCAAAAAAGAACTGTCGCGATGGAGATGAAAGCGAATTGAGTCAAGCCCTAATCTCATCGTCATCAAAATCACAAGCCCTAGAATCCAAAAACAGGCCAAGTAAAGATAAAACGAGGCAGCCAGAATCCCTACTATCCAACCGCGCAAATAGGAAACATCTCCAGCAACGATTAATGCCGTCAGTCGGAGCGAACCGAGAGAGAGGAAAACATAAACGATTGTTAGAAGGAAGATGTGAATCCATGTTTACGTAAAAGATTTGGAGCTCGAACTTCTCATTCTTAGCCAAGAGTTCCATCGTTGCTCTCTATGGTCAGGCATTATTGGTTCGGTTTGATCGGTTTTTAAGTAATATGGTGCATCAAAATGAAAGCTTCGGTTTTATTATTTTGAAATCAAATCAACTAAAATTAAAAGCTCAATTGCACCGATGGAGCTAAATTTCTTGTGTTTCGGTTGCATTAGTTTCGTCAGTTGTTTCAATAATAAGTAATAATTAGTAATTCAGTATTTACTAAATTTTTAATCTGGAGAGAAATTTAATTATTTGCACATCAATTCAATAAAATTGAAAGTAATCTGAACGAGAGCCTATGCAAAATTAGCAAAATGCTAATTAAGTATTGACGATTGGCGATTGGATGTTCTATAAAACATGTGTGATATATATTATATATATTATATTATATATGAAATAATGGGAATATAAAATTTGTATTTGAAATTTTAATAGGTCGATTTTGGTCGGTTGAGATGTTCCAACTGCCACCGAACTGTAAAGTTAATTTTTTTAGAATTTAAAATTGAACTAACCAATACTAAAATTAAAATCGACCAAAAGTGCCTTGGTTTGGTTAGTTTGCCGGCTGGTTTGGTTGTTTCGAAATAATTTTCACCATTACTCAATGGTAAATATGAAGGAATTTTGCTATGGACAAATATGGGAGAATTTATTTATTCATTGCTGATATTATGGTCAAACGTGAGTTGACTACCAATAATCTACCGATGTGGGTTAATGTATAATACGAAATCAAACGTCAGGAAATAACGATGTAATTTTTTCAAACGTGTAGAGTTATCTGCATTTGACCTAAATTTCAGGAGAGATCAGTGTAATTTACCCAATAAAATATAAAGTCACTATGAATAGAATTGCAATCGATTTAAATTATATTATGAGATTATAATTAAGAATAGTAATTTATCTCGTCTTGTCTCGTCTTCACACGTTCTTGCTATAATTACAAAAAATTAACATTATTCTTATCTATAATATTTTATAAATGGAGAATACCCACTTGGTGTTCCTCAAAATTGAAGTTGTATGAACTTTTAGTTTTGCTTAAAATGCCCCTAAAAAAACTATTCTTTCTCTCTCTCTTTAAAAATTAGCCTATAACTATCAACTTTCTCTCTCTAAAAAACAATCTGTAAGTGCTCATCTTCCATCTGTAAATATACTTACACCGATCTGTATTACTTTCGTCCTGATTTATAAACATACTTACACCGATTTATATTACTTTCAATTTTTTTTTGTTACACATGTGCTCATACGCTAGTATTTAATAACTATACTACTTTGTTATTTTATTTTATTGTTATAATTATGAAGTATAATTTTTTGATTAAAAATTTTATATTTAACATTTTGTTATAAAATTTGATTTAAGAAAGTGTAGAAATCACATATGCTTGGTGATCCCTGTTTGGACTATATTTGAAAAAAAATATTTGACACCAATGGATAAAAAGGAATTTTGAAAATTCCTTGAAAAAAAAAGGTTGGTAGTTTGAGACAAAAATGAGGAGATAATAAATGGGAGTTGTTATTGAATTTGAGTAAAATAGGTGGGTTGGGACTAAAAAATAGAAAAATAATTGTGAAATGGGCATATGCAATTGTTGGAAAAATTAGTTATTGTTGTTGTGCAATCTAGAGAAAGAAAAGGGACTGATTGTTAAATAATAGAAATATGTGTCACTTCGAAAATAGGTCAAAAGAAAGAGTTAATTGTTGAAGGAAAAAATAGGACCAAGTAGGGTAAGTGATTATTTAAATTGTTATAAATATAAAGAGAAGGTAGAAAGAAAAAAATACACATCCAACACATATCAAATCCCATAGCTTATTTCAATTTCTTTTCTTGTAGTGACATATCTTTCCATTTTCAGTCCAAATTATTTAATTCATCTTTATTTTGTTTTAATTTGTAGGATTAGACTCAATTTTCATTCTTATTAGAAATAGCTTTAGTCATTCTTTCACTCTATGTTTATTTAGTACAAAATCATTTCAAATATAGTTTTAATTTTCGTTCATTCGTCCTGTAATTTTTATTTATTTTAATTCAAAAGACACTTAAAAATTCTTAAAATTCCTCTTTATTGAGTCAAAAAATCGAGCCAGTAACTTTGCTTCAAGCTACACACAATTGTCCTGATTTAAAATCAAGTTGGCGCAATTCTATAATAATTGGACGCATTTGTCTTGGCACGCCCGCATCATATCATTAAGTCCTAAATATTTTTCAGTGCGAATGCCAATAATCTCACAAGTAGACCAAGCTTGAAAATCAAGTGGTGCAAGTTTTATCTGATGCAATCTTAAAACACACCAGTTTACGCAATGATTTACATCCTGTAAGAAAATGAACATGATTTAATCATACAAGAATTCAAAGAAGAAGAAAGACCTTCCAAGTCAAATCCTAAATGTGAGAAACCCCTAAACATTTTACTTTTGACCTGGTGCCATTGAATCTACAACTACAGTTCTTTTTTCTTTTTTTCTGAAGCTTTGGTTGGTGACTCATTAATTTGTCAACTTAGTCCCAATTACCTTCTTCTAATAATAAATATAGATTTTAAAAAATAATAAATAAAAAGTTAAAAAATATTCTATATGAAAGAGGTTAGCCCAAACACATCGATGGACCCATAATTCAAACTAAAGCCCAACAAGCTAAAAAATCAGGAAGACAGGAAGCTTTCTTTGAAATCCCGATGTATTAGTCTCGGATTGTGCAATGGATACAGACATCACCTGTCAGAATTGTATACTAAAAATTATGTTTTGAATTTTGATATTTAATTTTATTTCTTAATAAAATTAGTTTTTTCCGCTTAATAAAAATCTTCATGAGTAATTATTTATTTAATATTGTGCATAAGTGCATTTTATTTTACATAGTATTTAATTTGACGTGTAGAGTTCGACTTACACACAAAAGATCAGATTATCAATTTTTGTAAAATATAAATTTTTAGTTCACAGACTTAGATAAAATTGGACACACCATCAGTACTGCTGTAGCACAATATTTTAGTATGTAATTGTTTCAATAATTGTTCCAACTCATTATGCTAGTACACTTTATGTGTATTGAACAGGACCGCGTTGAAGTAATTAATTTTGTATTAACTATATAAATTAATTTATATCCTATAGTAATTATGAGTGCTTATACTTTTAATTTTGAAATAATTATTATAAACGTATATTTAATGTTCATTATATTGATTTATTAAAGAGTACGATCTTTTACAGGTCAATAATCCTGGTGACTTGGATAACAACTTTACTGACATGGTGGATATTAATTATTGACGAAATTCACATCTCATTATCGGGATTGATGATACCTCATTGAAAAAACTTATAAGTTTTGATCATGTTTAACCCTATAGATAGATTTTATAATTCGGTATGTCGAATAGGTTAAGTGGAAGATCTTAAATTTTTTTCTAAGAAGTTGATTAAATTAACATATCTGTAATTTAATTTAATCGATAGGTATCTGTAATCTTAACGTAAAAAGAAATAAATAAATATTTAATAACAGGAGCTCGAATAATTCTATTTTGAGAATAAGGTTGTGAGTCCAATTATAATTCTTTAGTGGAATGAATTATAATTTATATTTTTATAAAATTATTTCTAGGTTGACATAGAATTTTATAATTATATTAGGAGCCCTTATTTTATTTACTCTATAAGTCCTTAATGTAGCCTATATAAACGTTGTTATAAGCCCTGACCATCATAATTCATTCATTTAGTATTCAAGATTAGGGTTTTCACGTCTTTCTAAAAACCTAAGTGTAGCCATTTAGGGTTTGAAGAATACGAAGAAGAAAAAAAGCCAACACTTTAATCGTGTTCTTGACATTGGGAATACAGCAGAAAACTTAACTGGAGAAAAGATTAGCGGCCGATAGTCATGTTGATCTTTGAATTAAAGTTTGTTGCTGAAAACGAAATCAAATCAGATAGATTTTGAAGGTATAATTCTTTTCTGACTTTAGAAGTTATACCAGGTTTATTTTGATTGTTCGATATCAAAAAAATTTATATAGAGCTTGTTTGGGTACTTGTCCGTCTGAATTTTTTTAAAGTGATTCACATACATTATCATCGAGTCCTGGTCTTCGAGCCCAACAATACCAAGGTTAGAGAGTATTTATGGCGATGGGACGACGGAGGATGAAGCATTAATGAGGTTGATGTATCCATGCGCCTCTACATTAATAACAGTTGATGTTACCCGAAATGATTCAGTAGCCTACTGGCTCAAAAAAAGAGCCTCGTGCAGACTCCCAAAAAGGAAATGTGCTTCCCGCCAAGACCAAGCCTGAGGGATCGTCACTTTCTCGCCAAAGTTCATACAAAGACTACTATAAATATCGAACTTAGACTACAAGAGGTACATACATAATATTTTACTTACTGATACTCTGCCAAAATCTATTAAGAGCTTTCTTCTCCGACATACAATACTCAAACTTAAGCATCGGAGGAGCTTTCCAGGCAAAGCCCGCTGGGTAGTCTCACCATGTTCCCTTGTGCATGAGTAATCAAGCCTTTCATGTCCTATCTCACACATATGGAATTACCCCCGCACATTTGGCGTCATATGTGAGAAAGTACTATCTAAAGCCCTAACTAGATAGCTCAATGGCAACATCATCCCGAGCACAATCAGTCGAAGATGGAGCCCAGGCTCGTTATGGACAATCTCATGGATCAAAACAATGCTACCAGGAGCGCAGAGCCACCCTACGCCAACCCGATGGCTGACAATAGCAAAAAATTCATTTGAAAACTATATATATATATCCAACAAATAAAACTTTATCATTTGAAAACTATCGATATCATTGGAAACCCCAAAGAATTAGACTAGGAATGCTTAGGATTTTCATTAAAAATGCATGATTATAGTAAATGAGACATTTGTTTATGAAAATGAGACAATATTTTGGTAGAAAAATAAAATATTTTATAATATCTCATTTTTTGTAAATGAGATATTTTTTAAATAAATGAGACATTTTACATATTACACAAAGAGAACTCTCGTTTATCCTTTCCGTAATATATATTATCCTATTTTGTTAATATTGAATTGAATCATTTAACAAATAATGACTCATTCATGCATCATAAAAATGTCTCATTTTATTTAAATGATATAGTTTTTGAACAAGGTGTTGCCACGAACTTCTTCATCATAGTCGACAACACTGGCACCACCGCCACCTTCCACCTCCACGTTGCCAGCATGCCCGCTTTTGAGATCTGCACCAACGTCTACTGACACCTTCTCATGTCGTTCGGCAGCAAAATCAATGATAACCCTCGCAGCCTCACCGAGCTCTAGCGAATAGGCATCGGAATGCTCCCCATGGTCGCCATTAGCATAACAAAGATTCGGCAGCTCCAAAATGTGATCATCGGCGAGCACTCCAACTCACTGAGCATATTTTGGAAAATTCTACAATACGTCCTGACCGAAATTTCAGAGGTTTTTACGTACGTGGGGCAGTTGGAGTTTTACAACGATCAGGCACTAGATGTGATAAAGAGCTTCGGGAGCTCGCTATGCATAGCGTTGATTTTTCTAAGGAATTACGTGAGTAGTTTGTTGGGGAATATAGTAATCGGAAATAATGGCGAGGGGGGATAACCCAGGGCCAAGGGTATATTTGTTAAGAATAATCATAAATTTAAAAAATAACATCTTATGGAATAATCAAAAAGTAATTAGGACTTATTCCTAAATAAGTGCATTAAATGAGATCTCAAATTAGTTATTTCAAAATAAAATAATAAATGAGTCCTATAAAATACGAGACACCTAGCCCAACAGTGACCACAGACACTCTAACTCGTTAAGAGCCAAAACTCATTAGGACCCAGAATTGGAAGGGTGACCTACTAGAACAAAACGAGTCATAACTTAATCCTAGTCTCACCAAATGTCAAGTGGAGCATAACCAGGCCGATTAAATCTCTATCGACGCACCTCTAATTTGAGGCTTCCTAATTTCAATCTTGTGAGAGTAACCCCTGCAACTGCTAGACTAGCACCTTAGTCTCTCTCTCTCTCTCTCTCTCTCTCTCTCTCTCTCTCCATTTTATGCTTTTTGTAGGGGTAGGTTCTTAATATTTTCATTACGCATAACCATGTTGTTAGTTTGATATCTCGAATTTTGGTATCCATGCTTGGTAGGATGTCCGAATAGCATTGAAAGACTGAAAATTGGACCGACACAGGCCCAAGAGCTCTGCAGAAGGCAGAAATATCGAGACCTATGAAAGATGGATCGATCAGTCTAACAGACAGATCGATCAGTCTAACAGACGGATCGATCAGTTTAAAGACAGATCGATCGGTCTGGGCGCAATAGCGATTTTCTACGCAGCGGTTAGGGTTACGTTTTTACCTAAGAGATGCCTATATAAGGGTTTTATGTTTTATAGAAACCCTAAGGTCATCTATACACTTAAGAGAGCTTAGTAGAGAGGCTAGAGAGAGTATAGAGAGATGGTGAAAGGCACAAGTTTGAGGCCATATATACAGTGTGAGTGTGAGAAAGAGTGATTGTAATTCTTGTTGCTAATAGTGGATTCTTTCTTCTTATCCCGTAGAAGTAAACAGTCAGCCGAACCACGTATATTCATGTTCTTGTTCTTGTTCTTGTTCTTGTTCTTTACTTGGTTTGTGTGGATTGAAGCTTACGTTCTTATTTTCACTACGTAGGGGATTTGAGTCCTTAAAATCCCAACAACTGATATCAGAGCATTGGTTATTGGCTTGATCACTCGATTGCAGTAAAGATGGTGAACATTAGATACGAAGTTGAAAAGTTTATCGATAAGAATAACTTCTCCCTATGGCAGAGACGGATGAAGGATCTGCTAAACCAATAAGGGGTCTCCAAGGCATTACTCGGCAAGGCAAAGAAGCCAGAGAAGATGACCGTTGACGATTAGGGGGATATTGATTCCAAAGCCGCGAGTTCGATTCGGTTGAATCTGGGAGATGAGGTTATTCACAACGTGCTTAATGTGGAGACAGCGCATGAGATCTAGCATAAGCTAAAAGGTCTCTACATGAAAAATAATCAGGCCAATAAGTTGTACGTGAAAAAACAACTGTATGAACTACAGATGAGGGAAGGTACAAACCTTTTGAAACATCTCAACGTGTTTAATATGCTCATCACAAGTTATCCGGGTTTGGAGTAAATATTGATGATGAGGATAAGACAGTACTCCTATTGGCATCGCTTCTAACATTCTATGATCATCTGGTGACGACTCTGATGTACGGAAAAGACACTCTAGAACTTGAAGAGGTCACTAGTGCTCTTTTGTCACATGAGAAGATGAAGAGGGATGGTGATTCAGATACAGACGGACTGTTGTTGGCTAAGTCTGAGTCAAGCAGAGGAAGGAGTAGATCCAGTCAGGAGGGATCTAATAAGGGAGATTTCGGTCCAAGTCACGTGTAAGGAAGAGCGTAGAATGCTTCTATTGCCACAAAACTGATTACTTTAAGAGCCAGTGCCAAGAATTAAAGCAACATCTAGAAGAAAAGAGGAGTGGAAAGCGTCTGCCGATTTCGTCAGTTTTGCCAAAGAATCGTCAGACAGTGAGGTAGACGGAGATGCACTTTCAGTTTTTTCAGATTTTGATTTTCTGTCAAAGTCATGGATATTAGATTCAGGATGCTCATACCATATGTGTCCAGTTAGTGAATGGTTTGACTCGTATAAGTATTGCAACGGGGGTACTGTTCTAATGGAAAATGACTCAGTGTGTGAGTCAATTGGAATAGGTACAGTCAAAGTCAGGATGTTTGATAGGGTTGTGAGGACTTTTGGCGAATTTTAGGCGTGTTTCGGGATTAAAAAAAATAGTTTCTTTGGGAACATTGGATTATCTAGGTTATGGATTCACAGCAAAAAGTGGAGCAAAGAAGATTAGCAGAGGAGCTATGATAATTATGAAAGGATAGAAAGTGGATGGTCTCTATAGATTGATAGGGGACACTGTGGTAGGTGGAGTTGCCACTACCACACGGGAAGAATCCAGTAGGAACGGCATGAGACACAGACATTTAGGGCTTAGTCAGGCTGACAAGCAGAGTATATCATAAAGTTAGAAGAAGTGTGCAGCAATTGAGATGGAGTTCTGTCAGAAAAGTTCACCCAGAAAATCGGGTGAAAATGTTTCAAATCAACAGCAACAGAAACAGAGCAGTGAAGAACCTTCAGGTCACAGGAAAGCTTTGGGAAGGTCAAGTAGAGATCAAAAGCAAGTAGCAGTGTCAGAGAATGTGGAGTTACCACAGAAGGCTGAAACTTAGGAGTTTGGAAGACTATCTAAGAACGAGAGATTGGTTGATTGTAAAAGGGTTAAGTTCAAGTGTGGCTAGAATTTGGTCCCAGTTTATTCAGATTGATGAATAGAGAGGGTTGAGCACTCATACCCATGAATGGGGTGCAAGACGAGGCAACCGACAGACCTTTAAGATGGTGATGGTTCATAAATTCGAGCCAAGATGGAGATTATTGATTTGATGTCTCGAATTTTGGTATCCATGCTCAGTAGGACGTCCGAATAGCATTGGAAGACTAAAAAATGGGTCGACACTGGCGCAAGAGCTCTGCAGAAGGCAGAGATATCGAGACCTATGAAAGACGGATCGATCGGTCTTTTAGACGGATTGATCAGTCTAACAAATAGATCGATCCGTCTAAAGACAGATCGATCGATCTGGGCGCAGTAGCGATTTTTTGTGCGGCGGTTAGGGTTAAGTTTTGACCTATGGACTGTCTATATAAGGGTTTTATGTTTCATAGAAACCCTAAGGTCGCCTATACACTTGAGAGAGCTCAGTAGAAAGGCTAAAGAGAGTATAGAGAGACGGTGAGAGGTTCAAGTTTGAGGCAATAGATACAATGTGAGTGTGAGAGAGAGTAATTGTAATCCTTGTTGCTAATAGTGAAATGTTTCTTTTTATCCCGTAGAGGTAAGCAGTGAGCCGAACCACGTATATTCGTGTTCTTGTTCTTATTCTTGTTCTTTACTTGATTTGTGTGGATTGAAATTTACGTTCCTGTTTACGCTACGTAGGGAATTTGAGTCCTTAAAATCCCAACAACCATGTCGGCTTTAATTGTTCTCCACGGAATTAGTGGTTTCAATTCCCACATACCTTAACCTTCCTTTGCTTCGTCCCGAAAGAAACATGGATCTTAATAAAGCTCTCGTTTGGCAACTGGTTTACAATCGACTTTTTGTCTTTTTGCTTAAAAGCTCAAAAAATTAAAAAAGCCTCGTTTTCTAACTCAAATGCTTTTAGCAATATTTTCTTTTTACAAAAAAATTTTATTTTCTAAAAATATCATAACTTTTATTATGCATATCAATATTTTATAAAAATTATATTTTTAAAATTTACTCGTCAATATCTATCAAATAAGATTCATATTGAATATAAAATTATTTAAAAATAAATATTAAAAAATTATAACAACTTTAAGCATAACTCTTTTATTTTTTAATTTAAAACCACTTTAAGCATCTGGCTTAAAAGCTACCCGTATTCTAACTAAACGATTTTTTTTTGACTTTTGACTTAAAATAACTTAAAACTAAAAAGTTAACTGAAAGTTAGTTGCCAAATGAACTCAAAATTCATCGAATCGTAAGATATGAATCAAAAGTGCATCTGAGCTTGCTTATATTATCAAAATGCAACCGTGCATGTGATTAAATTAGGGTACCTGGCTTAATTGGTAGCAATAGGGGAAAAAAAGAGAGGACATGGCACATGCATTTTACAACAAATTGAGGTTTTATTAGACCTAATTAAACATATTCAGTTTTCTCTTTATGTTAGTTAGGTTATTTTTTACCATTTATCTCACACCACTTCCAGCTGGAGGTGAGTGTCACTCTGTCAGGTCTGATGGATGATGTGCTTCCCAAGTTTTCAAGCTAAGTTTAGCTCCCATAATTTGCTTTTGTTTGCCTTCAAAATGCATTTAATATTGAGAACTTTATTGATTTATATATTGAGAAGATATTTTGTGACGAAGAACTACGTGTTTTTTAATCGACAAAAAGGTATTAAATGTAAATATATTTTTGATTGTTAATAAATCAAATATGAAAGTACATTATAAAAAAAAGCAGTTTCAAAGAAAAATAAAGAACCCTTACAGAAGAAGTAAAAACAAATTTCACAAAGAAAAAATATCAAATTTTCATTTAAGTCAACACAAATTCTTACAAAAAAAATTTAATATTATATAAAACAAAAAAGATAAAAAAAAAATTGCATCATATGCAACTGCTTTGCAGTTTTTCTCAAAAGAACAACTAAATTTACATCTGCTTTATAAGGTTGATATTTTTTTAATAAAAAATAATCGCCTAACGTGATAAAATACGATAAATAACATCAAATTATGATCTATAAAAAAATTTGAAATTAAATTTAAAAAGATGGTGACAGAATAAGATTTTCACTTATAGCAGTAATTTAAATTGTAAGAAATAATTTACCAAAAGGATTAAATGAAATCCATCTAGGCTGATATGATAGTGTTATTTTTGAAATAATAGTTGCAACGGGAGTGCTTTTAGTTTAAAGTGAAAGAATTACCTCACACACCCAAATATATATATATATAAAATTTTATATTATAATTTTGTATAAAAAATCTAATTGTAAATCATTATCCTATTTTAGCAATTTGGAACCTTATTGATGGGTTTATCTTGATAAAGCTGATTTGTAAAATGATTTACAAACAGAAATTTTATGTGAAAAGAAATCTTAAAAATATGGCAATATCTTTTTTTGACATTATGAATCATAGTGGTAAGTGTTTTGACTAACGACCATAAAATGTCACGTCATTTATTATATGACAAAAGTTTTAAAACAAATAGTTTTTTTGGTAAATTAGACTGATTTGCCGTGAAATTTATAAAAATATTAATTATTTTTTTTGTAATTTTTAAAATATTATTAATTTTTTTTAATTTAATTTTTACATCAAATTAATTCAATCGTTAAATTTTCGTTATTACTTAACAAAAAAAATATTTTTTAATATATATATATTTATTAAAAAATAATATATTATTTTTTTATATAATAATAAAAATATTTTTTGATGAAAAATAGATTTTAATATATGGTAAATTATACTGACCTCCTTTGAGATTTTGATTAAATATAGTCAACCCCACGCAGATGAACAAATTACACTGACTTTTCTCATAGGCTTAAATGTTGTTACAGTCAATCCCAAACCATTAGGGTTTCGTCTGTGAGCGCTTGTGTCATAAAATCTCTTTCTATTTTGCCCTTAGCAGTGATTTTTTTTTTTTTTTTTTATAAAATTTCTAAAATAATAATTTTTCAGTTTGAATTCGCCAGAATAATTTATCAACGATCGAATCCGTTCACTAGCTGCGTTAGGTCGTCAAAAGGGTAGTGAAAGTTGTCGATTATTCTATTTCCATTTTGCCCATCAACACAGAATTATGTTTCTTTTTTTTTTCTTTTTTTAAAGTTTATACAACGATAATATTACGGTTTGAATTTTTCAAATAATTTACTGGCAATCGAAACCGTTCACTAGCAACGTTAGGTCGTCAAAAAGGTAGTGAACGTTGTCGATCGAGAAATAATTTATATTTTACAATTGATTGTTAGTGTAATAGCTCAAAAAAAAGAAAAAAAAAGAAAGAAAGAAGAAGAACCGGTGCTGGAACCCCCAACCACTGCACACACCCACGCCGCCCCTCCGTTGCCGGTCACCGCCACCGCCGTCCACACCTGTCGTCGCCGCCTCTACCGTCGTTCATTGTCGCCGGACTCTCTCTTCCCTTCTTTCTCTCTCTCTCTCTCTCTCTCTCTCTCTCTCTCTCTCTCTCTCTCTCTCTCTCTCTCTATATATATATATATATAT
>JAOTRH010003056.1:0-24112 GCA_034768845.1 Heliamphora exappendiculata
ATTCATTACTTTATGTGTTGTGAATGTTTTTTTAATAAGTATTTATTGTAAATATTATTGTTAGATATATTTAATTATGCTATTATTATTATTATTATTATTATTATTGTTGTTGTTGTTGTTGTTGTTGTTGAATGTTTGCTGATATTTTTAATTAATTTTTATTTTACTTGTTAAATGTAATTTTTTTTAAAAAAATTATAATAAATTTTTATTTTTTAGAAACTAAGTTAAAAAAATAATTTCAAAGTTTAATAACTTTTCAACCACTTAATTCGCGAGTTAAAATCGCTAAAAAATATTACTCAACCTGTTAATCTTGACAATTGGTGGGTTACGGTGGATTTAAAAAATTAATCACCCATCAAAATGAATTAGTTAAAAAAAAAATTTCACCCACCCAATTCAACCGGGGCACACCTATAATTTGAGGGGTTAAAAAAACCAATGCAATCCACAAATCAATTTATATTGTATGATTTAATTTTAATTTTTTGATAAATAATTTGATTCTAATTCTAATTTATTTGGAATTATTATTTATAATTTAATTTATAAATTAAATTTTAAAAACTCATATAAAACTGAATCGATCTATTGCATATTTTTAATATATTATTATTTTATAATATATAAAGAAGAATCTAAAAATATGAATGATTTTATTTTACATTTTCTGTTTTGCTTTATTCCTACTATTCTACTATCTATATTTTCTCAATAAGATCATAATATTACATAATTCGTAATCGATAAAAAATAATAAAATAACAAATAAATAAACTATAATTCATAGTTTATCGAGGATCTCTCTTTGTAATATGCGGATTGTAAGAGGTTGAAATTTGTAATAATTATTTGAATAAATTACACTGACCTCTTTTAAGATTTTGGTTAAATACAGTCAATCAAACTCTTTTGAATAAATTACACTGATCTCCTTTACAGTTTAAATGTAATTACATACCAACCTAAACCATTAGAATTCCGTCCAATTCTATTAGGATCAGCAATCACATTATATTATATTCTTTTTTTTTTGCCCCCTAACACAAAATCTTTCTTTCTTCTTTTTTTTCTATACTTTTTATAAAATTTATAAAACTATAATTCTTCAATTTGAATCCGCTAGAATAATTTACCCGCGATCGAAGTCGTTCATTAGCAGCGCTAGACCGCCAAAAGGGTAGTGGATGTTGTCGATCGAGAAATTTATCCTTCAACACAGAAATCTGTTTCTTCTTCTTTTTTTTTATAAAGTTTATAAAACAATAATATTTCAGTTTAAAATTTTCAGAATAATTTACCTGCAATCGAAGTCATTCACTAGCAGCGTTAGGCCGCCAAAATAATAGTGAACGTTGTCGATCAAGAAATAATAGTGTGCAAAGAGGTAGCTGTGTGTATACAGAAGAGAGAGAGAGAGAGAGAGAGAGAGAGAGAGAGAGAGAGAGAGAGAAATAGTGGTGTTCAGTGAGAGAATGGGCTGTCGACGAGGGGTTGGTGATGCTGTAAAGTGTACGGCGAAGGTCTAATGGTGTGGTGAGAAGGTCGGCGAGGGTTTTAGATGGCTGTCGGCGACTGGTGGCTAGGGTTTTGTTGATCCGACGACTGGCGACGACTTATTGGTGGTGCGGCAAAGGTTTGGTGGTGCGGCTAGGGTTCTGGGCTGCTTTTAACGACTGGCAGCTAGAGAGAGAGAGGGAGAGAAGGAGCCTAACCGAGAGAGAGAAGAGGAACGGTAGTGTTCAACAGCGAGAGAGTCGCCGGCGGTCGAGATGGTTGTGGATGGCGGTGTTGGGGTCGGCGGTGGCATGCTGGCTCGATATATATATACATAATATTTATATTATATTATAAATATCCGATGGTATTTTGGTCATTTTAATTTTTTCGTTAACGCCATTGCATTATAAGGGATGTCGGTGTAATTTGTCCAAAGGTGTAGGGTTACTTGTATTTGACCAAAATGTTAAGGGAGATCAGTGTAATTTACCTTAATTGTTTTTACCTTTTTCAACTTTTTAAACTATTTACAAAAACACAAATAATAGAAATATCAAATTATTTTTGAAGTATTTTTGGTTGATAAACACATCACAAATGCTTCACAAAGTAATAAATTTTCTTATTATAATAGTATAAAGGGTAAATTACACTGATCTTTTTTGAGATTTTTGACAAAGATAGATACACCCCTTATGGTTTCTCAAACGACACTAACCTCTCATCTAATTTAGTTTTTGCATAAAAAACATCTAACTTCCAAATATCCATTAAGTTTTAATAAAAAAAACATTAATTTTATGTAATTTAAACTTATATCTCCATTTTCCCCCCTCTCTCTCTCTCTCTCTCTCTCTCTCTCTCTCTCTCTCTCATGGCTACTGAGTATTAAGTTAAGTTTAGGAAGAAAAGAAAAAAGGGTGAAGAAGAAGAACAGATGCCGACACCCTCAACCGGTGACGCCAACGCCGGCGCAATCTCCCTCCAGCAACGAAGACCGGTCACCAGTGAACTCTCTTTCTCGTCTCCCTTTCTCAGTCTCTCCCTATCTTTCTCATCTCCATCTCTCAGTCAATATATATATACACTCTTTCGGGGCAGTGTACGTCGGAGTACCGTAGACGGTGTGGAGGACGGAAACAAGTTGCTGAAAGTAGTGGTCGGCGATGGGTTCTCAAAGGCGGCTGCCGCGGCGGGAGAGCTGGGCGTAGAGCTCGCCACCCTTGGCAAGCTCCATGACGAGGTAGATCTTGGTTTTCGTTGCCATGATTTTGTGGATCTTGAGAATGTTTGGATGGTTGTGGAGGTGATCAGAGCAATGAATTAAAACTCGTAAAATAATTCATTTCGTTACCGTCCTTATAATTGAGTTATAAAAATAAATAAATAAATTCCTTGCACATGGTGGCGAGTTATGTTGGGGCCTGGGGTATATCAGAGAATTTAATTATTATATAGCATTTAACTAATAAATTACACTCTATAGAAGAGTGACCCCCTGGTAAAAAAAATAAATATTATATAACATTCAACAAATAAATTACCTTACTACGTATATTTCAATTTAACTTTATATTAATGAAAAATTGCAAAAAAAGTTCAATATAAATTTCATCATAGATAAGTTTCATTATAAGAAAGAATGTCTGAGCATTTTTTTGATGAATTACTCAATGAGGTACTTATTTTACTAGAAAAATTATTATTATTATTATTTTTATATATACTCGTTTTTGTACTTTTTATTTTGTCTCACTAATATTCAAATATAGTGTCAACTTTTTTTAATTTATTACCTCTATTGATAGATGTGCATTGAATGTGTTAAAAGTATATATCATTATTGTAATGAGTCAAAAAAATTTCTTACATAAGAATTAAACCCCTCATATTAAAGAGTCACATCTATATGGGCATCGTGGCTTGACGTAACGGTGCAAATATTGTTTCTAAAATCTATGAAAAGCGTAAATATATAATTCACCCATTCTTCAATGACCTAAGCTATTCTTGATAATCATGAAAGTATTTTTATTTATTTATTTTTAAATGTAAACAGATAAAATTATTTTTAATTTTATTATAAGTGAACACTAAAGATAAGTTTTATTGTTCATTGTATTCGAACAATAAAAATTATCTTTGCTTATTTATTTTTGAATGCAAAAAGATAAAATTATTATTGATTTTGCTATAAGTGAGCACTAAAGATAAATTTTATTATTCGTTGTATTTAAATAATAAAATTTATATCTATTTACTTATTTCTAAATACAAAGAGATAAAATTATCTCTGGTTTTAATAGTCACCAGAGGTGGTCATCAAAGTGGATGATACGAGGTTTGTAAAAAAAGCACTGAAATTGGCTATTGAAAATAGTCAAAAAGTCACCGAAATTAGTGTTCAAAAGTCGTCGAAATTATCACGAGAAGTGGAGGGATAGGGTGTAAAAATGAAAGAATAAGGTGTTAAGGTGAAGTGCTGAGTATTTTTAATAGTAAAAATATTTAGATCTAATTTAACAGGATTAACTTTAAAAATTAAATTTTTTTTGTTAAATTTAATATTATATAAAATATTAGTTGTAAACTTTACACTAAAAAACTCCATAGTTTTAAGAGTAATTCAAGTATTAAAATTTAACTTTACAAGGGAATAAAACCCGCAGTCTCCGGATTCTGACCAACGGTCTAATCCAAATAAATAAATATAGCTATCTTTTATTTATTTAACTACTTAATTATTTATTAATTCAATATCCAAACACTGACTTAGATTAGGGTTCTTAAGCAAGTTACTGGAACAAATTTTTATAAGATTAAGAGCAATTATTCGGCTTGAAATTTCATGTAATATTATTTACATGTTGTTCTTATTTAATGATGTAATAGAAAAATTTTTGAGTGAATTAATAAAACAACATAGGCTCGCTTTTGTTTAGCAGATGAGAAACAAAAATGACCCACTTAATATTCATCAAATACTTTTATTACTTACATAATACTCTCAAAATTAATCTATAATTATTTGTCTAAATTTGTTAAAAATATCACGTATTATTATTTACATTATATTTCGAAAGTATCTAATAATTTACCTAGTTGAGGGTGATCGATACTAAAATGTCAACCTTGTAACTAGAACACTTGTGTGGGCACGCGTCTTTTAGGAGGGCCGGACAACGTGCTTACAACTTAGAATCCAGAACCGTTTCCATAAGGAATTCTAATAATTTATTAGTCATGCTCCAAAGGTTGTTAGGCACTCTTTTCTGTCTTGTTTGGAAGCCCAGAAAAACTTGAATAAATAAATATATATATATACTATTATTATAAGCCAACCCTTAAGTTTGGTGAATCCATTTTTAGTTACCTAAAAAATCCACCACTAATTTAGTAATTTCATCTTTTATACACTCTCTCTTTATTTGATAAAAAGGCTAAATTGATAAAAATGCCATCTCAAACCCCACGTTCTACACTTCCCAACTGCACCCCCTCTCTCTCGGCAGTTTATTTTTACCACCATCTCTCTCTCTCTCTCTCTCTCTCTCTCTCTCTCTCTGTAGTTTAATTTTACAGATAACTTCCTGCCACTTCCCCACTTCCACAACTAATTTTACGTTTACTTGAACAAACTGCAATTTAACACTCTTTCTTTCACTGCAATTTAACTTTCACATTTCCATCGCCATTTGCCACCCTATTTCTCTCACTGCAATTTAACACCCCCACCATTTCCTTCCTCACTCTCTCTAGAAATCGCAGGTATTGGCCTTTCCGTTCTTCTTGAATCTTCCAAAATGATATTTACATGTTCTTAGGTCAATCGATTGGCTCATTCCTTGGTCCTGCTGTGATTTACTGTGTGTGTATGTATCTCCCTCACCCTCTCGACGCCGGCGTTCTCTCACTCTCATGCATGAACTGTGTGTAAACTGTGTGTGTGTTTGGACAGTGTGTGTGTGTGAGCCTACTGTGTTGGCGATGAATGTGTTTTTGTGTGTGTGTGTGTGTGTGTGTGAGCAAAACTCACCAAAGACAGCTTACTAATAGAAAGACAGTTCTTTTCTTCCACGATTTAATTTACCAAATTAAACTGAGTCAATACAAACAGTCTTCATCAGTAAATTCTATGATTCCATAATTGACTTTATTTTTTCTTTTTTCTTTTTTTTTTTCCCGAGTAATTCTATGATTCCATAATTTTTTCCCCATAATTAAACCCATATTGCCTGTATGGCATATATGTAGGTCCCATATACAAATCTTGCCTATCCCAAAACAAACCCTTTCTCAACCTAACTGTTCCCGCGGCTAACTTTGTTTTGCTTCTCAGACATATACCGGTTTGGACTAACTGCTGATATACTTATTTATTTTTTTTATTTTTATTTTTAATTTAAAAATTATTTTTTAATCAAATTATTATATTTTTTACTATTGCAATCATCCAGAAAAATAAAGTCAATTATGGAATGATTAAAATTCAACAATCCAACCGTGCCTTTTCTATCTATTTTTTTATTCTTTTCCAGCCCATATTTCTTTATCTGACATGGCAGCTTGCCACCGTGATTACGGGCCATCCTTTAACACCAATCAAGGTATAAATTTTTAAATTCATAAATATAATTATTTAATTTTTGTTTTTTAAATTCTTTTGGCTTAAATTTGTTAAGAAATTAATAAAAAACAACCATCTTAAATAAATATACTACAAATATCATTTAGACTGGATATCTTAATATAAACTAATTTTTTGTAACATAACATTTTATCAAAATAACAAACAAACAAACAAACAAAATTGTTCAGTTTACCTTTTGGCTTAAATTTGTTTAAGAAATTTTAAAAATACTACGTGCTTAAAATAAGTATACTAAAAATTTCATTTGCCTTGCTTCGTTTCTGGGTTAATGTTGATAGAAGTGTAAATTTTATGAAATTAATGAATATGAAGTGCTTAAATGAATTGATAGTAATGTAAATTAAGAGTTTTATTTTTTGTGTAAATTATCATACAATTTTTTTTTAATAATTTGACATTAAGTTTCATTTTAGGTTTCATTTTACTATTAAGTCCTAAAACTAGATTAACTTTTTTATAGGTCTTATTTGAAATTTTGTTTTCAAAAATACCCTCATTCTTTTTCTCTGTTTTTTATTTGTCGAAATATACTTCTGTTGTATGTGTATCATTTTTAGATATATAAGCTGTTATGACATTTAAATCAATTTTATGCGATGTTTCATTGTAGCATTTTTGTGTCATTTTTGAAAAATTATTTTCACAAAATCACAAAAACTATTTTCACGTTTATCAATTTTACAAACTTTTACATGCGTATCACTTTGAAAAATAATACAGTAATGTTTAATTACTACGAAATGATACAAGAAAAAATCATAGCATAGTCCTAAATGATGTTCGATTCTTGAACATATAATACCATTGCAACATTTTCTGCAATTTATAGTAGTATTAACTGTATTATTTTCTGCATCTTTGTATCATTTTTGAAAAATCATTTTCACAAAATCACAAAAATCATTTTCATGTTTATCAATTTTACAAACTTTTACATATGTATCAATTTGAAAAATAATACAGTAATGTATAAATACTACGAAATGATACAAATAAAAATCATAACATGGTCGTAAATGATGTTCGATTCTTGAACATATGGTACTATTGCATCATTTTTTACAACTTGTAGTAGTATTGACTGTGTCATTTTCTGTAACGCAAAAATTTTTTTATTAAACAAAATGAACAAACAGATAATAGAATCGAAAATGAAAATAAAAAAACCTCAATAATTGATTAAAATAAAAAATAATAGATAAAAATGCAAAATAAACATGAAAATAACAAAGAAGATTTACCGAAAACAAATAATGAGACCAAAACACATGACTAGCTATAATCACAATTAGCAGAGATAAGTTTCCGTCCAAAACGAAAATAAAAAATAGCAAAGAGGATTTATTGAAAATCATAAATTTTTTTTGTTTAATTTTAAATTGAACAGATAAAAGTATAATAGTTCAATATTTATTAAAAATATTTAAAAAAATTTATAAAATATTATACTTTTAATTAGGACTAATTCTCGAATACCTCCTTAAAATGAGACCAATTCTCAATTTACCTTTTTTTTTTAAAACAAAATTCAAGTAGCACAAAAATTCATGCGAGAGCTGTCTTAGAGCATGAGAACACTGACTAAACAATTAACTCAACTTTCCATTTTCATTTTCTGAAAAAAAAAACTTAGGGATTAAAGTTTTGGCCCTGTTTGTACTAAATTTCAAAAATTTTGCTGTTTTTCGTTTCTCTAAAAAAAAAATTTTTTTGCAATTTTTTTTACTTGTACGAATCATCTTGATAAAATAGATCACAAAAATAAAAAATTTTGATCAAAAGATAAAAAGTTCATTGCAATATAAATTTGATTTGTTGGCTTATTTTGACTTATTTTTGAATTTTTTAAATTTTTTTATATTTTGAATAAAAAAAATTTATTTTTCTAATTTGTCTCGTTGTGAGGGAGTCATATATCAATTTAATTAAACGATATAAAAGGTTCACTAAAAAAATAAGCAAAAAGCAATAATCCCAAACGGGCTCTTTGTTAATGAGAAGAGATGCTCAATTCATTTCACACAAGAAAATTTGTTTGCAGCCAAACAACTTTTATTATACAAACCAGATTTACGCTTTGTTTGTTTTTACAAAAAAAAAAATCAGTTTCTAGTAAATAAAAAAATACATTTTTTTAGAATTTGTTACGACAACACAAATGTAAAACATAAAGGCATTTTTTGAAAAAAATAAATTAATTTTGAAAAAAATAATTCACTTTTTAAGAAGTGAAAATGTTAAATTATCAACATAATCGTTATCACCACCATATCACACCACCACCACCACCACACCAAACAACCACTACCACAATACCTGACTGTTGCCACCACCCCATCATAGGCACCTCCACCACCACCCACCACCCCATCACACACACTTCCACCACTATCCACTATTGCCGTCGCCACTTAAACCATTATCACAATCACGAGCACCTCTACTATCACAATCATTAGCATCATCAATTTAAGAGTCACAACTAAGTAAATGAAATTATTTTTTATGAAAAACATTATCTCAAGAAAAATGTTTTCCAAACAAATACAACATTAGGAGAATTTTGATGGTTGAGTTTGTCTCCTATTGAGGTTTGTGAGGCTCACTTGGGGTCTTACTTTAATTATTTAAATAATTTATTTTGTGAACCTTATTGTATAAATAGTCTATACAGAAAGAATTAAGTCAATTGGATATGATTAAGCCACTAGACGAATCATATTTGCTTTACAAAAAATAAACGATGAATGGGCCTCACTATTCATTTTTTTAAAAACAAATATAATTGTTCGGACATTTAACAATATTCGATCAATTTAATTTTTACATAAATAGTCTACACTAGGATAAGCAAAATGATCAATTTAGATCCCGCCGGGAGCTTCACGGATCCCAGAAGCACACTGCAATTGGAAACCTGAACATCAGGTATTTTCAATTTAAATTTGGTTTGGTTACCCATAAAATACAAATATGCATAAATAAAACAGCTCAAAATGTAGACAGAATGGCACGATACAATCCTCCTTACAGGTATCTAACTGCAATTCTCACATGACAAGATGAATTTGATAACCATTCGATATATTATTGACAAAACAGATGGAATTAATGGTGCAGATCTTGGTTGTAGAATGCTAATTATGTTTTATTTTATATGTGAAACGTCTGGCCTATTTTCCTATTTTAGAACAACTAACTAAACTAATCATTCAATCACCTGTTGCCATCAGTTTTTGACCATTTCAGCCATCTCTCTGCCTCCCCTAGATTCCTCTCCGAATTATTTCCTCTGTTTCTTAACATAATATCTATGTTCTTTCCACCAAGGGCAAGAAAGAACAATCTCATTGGATCATCAATGGACAATGCAGATCAATCGGTTAAAGGGGAGTCGGAGAGATGGATTCTTGAGAGCATTGTGATGGAAAATATGGTGGATGTGCCATTCGATGATGAACAGCCAACCACGGTGTCAAGAAATCTGATTGAAAATTCTTTCACAAAGAGAAAGAAGAATAATAGGGCTCAAGACCTGGGAAGGCAGCATTCGGGGGCTGCAAAAGGGATCAAAAGCTTACGGTTCCTTGACAGGACAACCACGGGGAAGGAAGGGGATGCTTGGAGGCATGTTGAGAAACGATTCAACCAACTTGGACTGGATGGAAGGCTCTCTAGAGACAAGTTCGGAGCATGCATTGGTATTAATTCACATAATGTGTTTAGCTAGTTTTTTTCTGAACATTTGAACAAAATTTAGTGAACCTTTGCAATTCTGTTTTAAGGGATGGGAGACAGTAAGGAATTCGCAGGAGAGTTATTTGACGCGTTGTCAAGGCGTAGGAGGATCAATACAGCTCATGGGATAACTATTGATCAATTGAGAGAGTTTTGGGAAGACATGTCGAACCATGACTTGGAAGCTCGGCTTCAGATATTCTTTGACATGTAAGGAACTGTCTGTCTCTCCTTCCTCTCTCTCTCTCTCTCTCTCTCTCTCTATATATATATATATATATATATATATATATATTATTTCTCTCTATCCAACAAAGTATGCTCGCACAAATAAGTGAATGCTGTACATTTCCAGGTGTGACAAGAATGGCGATGGGAAGCTATCAGAAGAGGAGGTTAAGGAGGTGAGCTAAGAGTTGACATATCTTGTAAATACTTCTTCTTCTTCTTCTTCTTCTTTATCATCTTCATCTTCCATGTCTAACATGGAACGGTTTTGAAATTGCCATGGAAAGGTGATAGTGATGAGTGCCTCTGCGAATAAGCTATCAAATCTTAAGCAGCATGCCCCAACTTATGCAGCTTTGATCATGGAGGAGCTTGATCCTGACCAGTTAGGATATATTGAGGTGAGCTTGTTTGGTTAAATCTTTTCTTTTTCGTCTTCTTATGAACTCTAGTAGTTTACTAGAAAGATTCTTGTTTAATTAATTTTCTGTTTTGGACAGATGTGGCAACTTGAAACTCTACTAAGAGGAATGGTGAGCTCTGAAGAAAACGAAAAAATGGCCAAGAAAACCCAGAATCTTGCAAAAACAATGATTCCCAGACAATATAGAACCACTGTCAGCAAATTCCTATCTGAAGCCTCAGAGAAGATCTATGAGAACTGGAAGAAAATATGTGTTCTCTCATGGTGGTTAACCATAAACGTGATCCTCTTCAGTTGGAAGTTCAACCAATACAAACGCAGCCCGGCATTCCAAGTCTTGGGTTATTGTCTCTGCTTTGCTAAGGGTGCGGCCGAGACTCTCAAGTTCAATATGGCTCTCATTCTCCTTCCCGTATGCAGAAGAACCCTCACAAAGCTCAGAGAAACATTCCTAGGCGCCTTCATTCCTTTCGACGATAATATAAACTTCCACAAGTTAATTGCACTGGCAATCGCAATAGGGACTTGCGTTCACACAACAATGCACATAGCTTGCGATTTTCCAAGACTAACGTCTTGCTCGCAAAATAAATTCAATGGAATTCTAGGACCCTTTTTCAGTTACAAACAGCCAGATTACCAGGACCTCCTTCAAAGCATTCCAGGCATAACAGGCATTATGATGACCGCTCTGATGGCTTTCACCTTCACACTGGCGACACATTCGTTCAGGAGAAATGTCATCAGATTGCCATGGCCTTTCCACCATTTGGCAGGGTTTAATGCCTTCTGGTACGCACATCATTTGCTGGTCATCGTCTACGCTCTCTTGGTCATCCATGGCTACTTCTTATTTCTCACCAGAGAATGGTACAAGAAAACGGTACATCTGCTTAGACTACTTCTCAATTGAGCACAAGAAAATCCCAACCAATCCACCATGTGTCACTGATTAGTTAGCTTCTAGTTAGCTTTTGAATATACGAATCACATATTCTGACATTAATCTGTTTCTAAAATCCCAAAACAACAAAGTTCAGAAGAGCACTGCAACATATTGTTCCTGAACAATATGCCCATCTTATCTTAGTTAATATTCCCTATAGCCATATCATTTGAAGTTTCAATATGACTTGAGGTTATAAACTCGAACTGTGCTGAGATAATGTTTTTTGCAAACTCTGCAGACATGGATGTACGTAATTATCCCAGTATTGTTATATGCTGGGGAGAGAATTCTTACTTCAATTCACGATCACAATTATCGCGTCAACCTCATCAAGGTTCTTATTAACAACTTATAACCTTTGGATTTATATGTGTCAAAAAATTCAAACTCAGTCTATTATATATGTGGACAATGCAGGCTATAGTATACACGGGAAATGTTCTAGCACTGTATATGACCAAACCCCCAGGATTCAAGTACAAAAGTGGAATGTACTTATTTGTCAAGTGCCCAGATGTAGCAAGTTTCGAATGGTTAAGTTCGAATACACTATGATAATGATAGAGATACTGCCTGTCTATAGTCTAAACCTACACTAAAAACTGTTACAGGCATCCCTTCTCCATCACTTCTGCACCAGGAGATGACTACTTGAGCATCCATATCCGTACTTTGGGAGACTGGACTACAGAGCTTAAAAGCCAATTTGCACATGTGAGATTCAAGAATACTAAGACTTGCTACATATTCTTCAAAAACCAATCATTTCTAACCTCTTCTGATTTTCACCCTTTCTAGAAAACTGTTTTTTTGTTTTTTGTCACCCCCCTTTATATCATGCATTCTAGATCATAAAAATGCAGATCGGTGAGCCTCCGTCTACACAACCAAGAAGGGGAAATCTAATTAGACTGGAAACTAAAGCAAGTTCAAAGTTCGACCATTCTCGAGCAAGGTAAACAGGGTTTGCGTTTAAATTTGAGCCTCTCTGCAAAGGTTTTACATAACATCATACCTAATAGCTCTTCTCTCTTGAGACAGATTTCCAAAGATCCTCATCAAAGGACCTTATGGAGCGCCTGCTCAGAGCTACAAGAAGTATGACATTCTATTGCTTATTGGTCTGGGTATTGGAGCAACTCCAATGATCAGCATCATTAAAGATCTTCTAAACAACATCAAGAAAAGCGACACTAACACGGTGAGTTAAGAAGCAGTAGAGAGCTATAAATTTGCTGAAAATCCTTAGGACATAGATGAACTAAACAAAGAAATGGGATTCAAAGTACTGCAGGATATGGAAGATGGCCGTCAACTTGAGGAGAATAAAAAAGGTCCGGAAAGAGCGTATTTCTATTGGGTGACGAGGGAACAAGGCTCCTTTGAATGGTTCAAAGGTGTCATGGACGATATCGCAGACTATGACCACAATGTGGGTTTTGAAACATAAAGAACTCAACTTCACTTGTTTGTTCTTCCAGTAGGACAAATCAAACTGATTGGAATTGTTTTATTGCTGTTAAAATGTTGCAGCATATCATTGAAATGCACAACTACTTGACGAGTGTATATGAAGAAGGAGATGCGCGATCTGCCCTCATTGCAATGGTGCAGTCTCTGCAGCATGCTAAAAATGGAGTAGACATTGTCTCAGAAAGCAGGGTATTTACTAATGTCTTACAATCCAGTGAATCATTCAATTGTAGCCAATCTTTTAGCTTCTAATTATACTCTTAGCCCACTGCTCACCAGATAAGAACACATTTTGCAAGACCCAACTGGAGAAAAGTGTTCACCCATTTAGCAAACACTCACCAATCTTCGCGAATTGGTAAGAAAATCCATAATTATATTTTCAGGCTTATTGATTTAGTAAATGCCCTTGATTAGTTGTTATTACATGGTGTGTTGCAGGTGTCTTCTACTGCGGAAGCGCTTCACTTACCAAACCACTAAAGAAGCTTTGCCAGGAATTTAGCCTAAATTCATCCACCCGTTTCCATTTCCACAAGGAGAACTTCTAGCGTAGGAACTCTTTCATCTATCAAATTTGTAGATCACACACCAAATTTTACTTCCTCTGTTAGTGATTGTTAATTTGTTATGAGGGTATTTGGTTGAGGTTAATTTTTTGTATTTAGCTTATAACTTAGGAGAAAGTAGGAATATTCAAGTAAGTGTGTTTATAATTTTTGATTCTAATTTTACTATTTGAAGTTATAAATTTATAATTTTAACACACTTCTAACATCCGCTTAAAGTCACTTCCGATCAAATTGAATTTTTTTTAAAAAAAAAGACAATTATCCATCCAGGCATTTCCTAATCAATTATTAAAAACAAATAATCAACTAATGAAAATTAATGTAATTCCTTTTACAAACCAGTTGTTTATGTTTCATTCCTCTACTTTTTGAGACAACTACTTGTTTCCCTCATCATACATAACAAAAAATCACATCACCACATACTAAAATTCAACATTTATTGCTAGCAGAGTTGAACATCAATAGATTAACAATTGTTTAATTCAATAAATTAATACATTTAATCCGCCACTTTAAAAAGTCAAAGATTTGTGATTTTCATAAACAATTACGCGAGATTCTACAATACAATTGAAATCCTTAACAATCACCAATATTTCAAGAAATGAAGGATTTCGTAGACCAACTGATTTCTATGTTTGACATTCAACTTGACTTGGCAAAACCTTCATTCAATTATTTAACTATCCACTTATTTTACCTTATTTCCATTTTACTAATAAAATATTTTAGACATCCAATCATATATAGTTTATTTCTATAATAAAATTAATCAAAATTATTTTTTTTAATAAAATGTTTTCTAGCTATGGTTCATGCCTCTTTAATGTACTTTTAAATCAATTTATTCTACTAAATTATTAAAGAGTTTTTGTACTCTTTTGTACATAAAATGTGATTAATAGAAAAAAAATATTAAAGTAAAAAGTAAATTAAATAATTTATTGAACTCTTAAAATTATCATTATTATAATTAAAATGCTTAGAATTTAAGAAATAAAAAATAAATAAATAAATTTAACATTATGTAGAGTGTGAAAATTAAATTAGAAAGTACCCAAAACCTACTCAAGAGCCAATCCATCAACCAATCATGCTTTCATAAAAAATAAAAATAAAAATTTAATTAAAAAGATTTAATTCAAAATTTTTAATTCAAAAGATTTAATTCAAACCCCTCTCTATGCAAAAAATTAAAGACAAACTTTGAAGAGACATAACAGGTTAGGTGGTCCACACAACTTCACTTTCTCTATATATAATATAATAAATTCATATGCAATTATAGCCTTCACACTTTAAAAAAAATTCCTATACTATGTTGAATAAATTAGAAAATTCCTACAACTTATGCAACAGCTAATCTATCAATAAATTAAGCTTTCACGAATTAAAAAAATTAGTTTTTTTTTATAAAAAAAATGATTCAAACACCAAAACAACAATTTTCATTTTTAATTTTCATATGGGAAAAATAACAATTTAAATTTTTAGTTTTCAGATGAACAGAAAATATTTTCTTCAGAAAAAATAATAATTAGTTTTTGGAAAACAAATGATACATTTTAAGTTTTCACATAATATAAATTTTTTACATTAAAAAATAACTAATTTATTAATTTTCTATCGAAAGTAACCAAAACAACTGTTTTATTATTATTTTTAGAAACTTTCAAAACATTTTTATATCAAATGTAAACTGTAAAATATTTTAAAATTATATTTTTTTGAAATTATATTTTTTGTGAAGAGAAAATATATTTTTTTGAGAAGAGAAAAATGAGTAGAGAGATAATATTAAATGAGAAGAGAGATAATATTTTTTTTAACCAGCTATATTAAATAAGGAGAGAAATGATATTTTTTTAAAGTTGTATTTTTTTGTCGTTGAATGTAAGCTTGGGATCCTCTTAACTATCAATTTAGAATATATGTGCAAGAGAGAGAAGACGTTTTTTAAAAAATATCCTTGTTTTATATATATATATATATATATATATATATATATGTGTGTGTGTGTGTGTGTGTGTGTCCGCGCGCGCGGGGGCGAGGTGAAAAGTAATTTAGTAAGTGTAAGATAGGACGGAAATAACTATGCACTAGTCATTGAACTTGTCGACTTGATGACTCCTACGCAAGAGAACAGAGTGAAACTACTTAGCTGGCTTTGGCCAAAAAATTCCTCCGATGCTTAAATTAGAGTACTATAAGTGAAGAAGAAAATTCTGAATAAATTTTAAGAGAAAATCAATAGGTAGAGTAGTGTACGTCTACCTCTTATAGTCTGAGTTTGGTATTTATAACAGTCCATGTATAGACTTTGACGAGAAAGTAGCAATTCCTCAAGTTTGATCTTAGCGAAAACTACCTTTTTCTCTTTTAGAATATGCTCGTGACTCTTTCATTTGAGACAGCAGGCTACTGAGTGAGCTCGAGTAATCATCAATTGTCATTAATGCAAAGACGTACGAATGTGTCATTGCCATTAATGCTTCAGGCTCGGCCGTCCCATCATTATAAATGCTCTTTAACATTGGTTATGACTGTCATCATTGTGCTGTCTGAGGCTAAAAAGTCGGTCTTGCGGGGTTTCTTAACGGACTCTATGATCATTTTAGTCCTCGACCCATTGGATTTGGGCTTAGACTATTAGCCGATCCACATGTGTTTAGACAAACTCTTTTTAATATATATATATATATATATAAAAGTTCATAAATTCAACTACACTAGACACCCTGAAAATAAAAACTTTCTTATGATGTTGATTAACCTCGTGAATATGCTTCTCGGTTTTAACTTGCAAGTGGCGTCACTCTTGATTGCCCAACCAATTAAGTTTTTGACTAGGAGAAAATAAGTAACTTCCAGCAACTACTACAAAGTTGACATTCATCCAATAAATTGAAGAAAGAATTCAAAGAAAATAGAATCTCGTTTGGTGTCTTTTGTTGAGCAGTCAAAGGATATCCTAAAAGCGATAAGAGCGTCGACCAAGAGCAAGTCTCCAACCACAAAGTAGAACATAAATTTATTAATAGATATTAGTTACCAAATCTTGTTTTTTTTTTAATAATTAAATGTTCAGACCAACTTACACGCACTTCGACTAATTTTAGGGTCCTAAAATTAACAGCTAGACAAACATTCAATAATTCTGAAAAGAATTTGAACCAGTAACCATTAAAGAACAAACTTTATTGACCTCAAACAAAGTCGATAAATTTTAAATTGTGCCTAAACATGATTTCTGAGCAGCAAAACAAAGAACGCAAGAGAGTAAGCGACATGAACAAAATAGAGGACGTATCATTCTGAGCTTCATATCGCATTGGAACACAGCAATTCTAAGGTGCTAATGAAATAGTTAACGAAAATAATAGTAGTCACTCCAAATGATAGTAGTCAGAACCCACTTTGGGCTAAGTTAGATTTCATTCTTAAAAAACAAAATTAAGTTAAAATAAGATAATAAGTTAAATTTAATGTTATTTATTTTTATTTTTAGTGAATTTTTTTATTTTTTTATTTTTTTATTTTTATTTTTTTAGTATATCTTATTAAAATGATTTGAAAAGATAAAAAAATTTAATCAAGAAATAAAAAAATCAAAAAAAAATTAAAAAAAGCAAAATTTATGACTTCTCTCAGTGCCCCCGGCCAGCTATATCTTACCAGCTCAGTGCCCTCTTCAAAAGGACCGCGAAGCAACACATGGCTAAGTGACTTCTCTCCACATCCTGCAGCAGCCTTCACTGGATGTCCCTCTGACGAAGGGGGAAACATCAGCATGACAACTCCAATTAGCATTTGGTTTAGGTTTTATAAGTTTTTTTTTTTTTTGTCTTTTCTATTTTTTATTTAAATATTTCTTATTTTTATAATTTTTTTTAAAAAAAATTAGTTTTAAATTCTTAAAGTAGCGACGTTTTTATTTTTTATCCATCAATAAAATTTTTAACGCGCCCAGTTTTAACACACGAGATGCAATTGAATCCTAGAACAAATAAATTTATTTGTGTATTTTTAAAACATGTATAAAACACACAGATGAATTTATCTGTCTTGTATAAATAAGTAAACAGATAAATTTATATATATACTTTATACGTATTTTAAAAAAACAGACAGATAAATTTATCTATCTTGCATAAATAAATATATAGATAAATTTATCTGTGTGTTTTATACGTGCTTTGAAAAGACACGCTGTTTTTCATACAGATAAATTTATCTATTTTGCATAAAATAAGACGACAGATAAATTTATCTGTATGCATTATATATAAATTTATCTATTTGTGTTAAATTTATATGTGTTGTAGGCGATTAAATCTCGCACGTTAAAAATTTTATTGGTGAATTTTACACGTTAAAATTTATTTTTTTATAACTAAAAGTTTTTTTTTTAACGAGAGTAATCTATAAATTGTACACTTTCAATTATAATTAAAAAAGAAAAAAAGGTTTTATAAAAAGGCTAAACCAATGCACGCACCTAGAGTTTAATTCAATTGTATAAAAAGTTTGATTTTTGGAGGTTTAATTTTTTTTTTTAAAAAGTGAGAAATTGTTTGGAATTTGTTTAGAATAGTTTTTATTTTTATTTTTAATTAAAATTAGTGTTTGAGATAGTTTTTGAACTCGTTAATCTTTAGAGAATATTTTTGGACTCTTTTAATCTTTTCAGAATAGAGTTAATTCTTTTTATTAAATATAATATAGTCATTTTATTTATAAAAAAGTTATATTATCTATAATACGAATAGATTTCCTTTTCAAAAAAAATGTACTGGTTTAGGATGTCAAATGGTAAAACCTAAATCTGTTTTTTTTTTAAATAAAATAAAAAATTAAACTTTCTAAAGAACCCAAACAATGCTTTAATTAGTCCTTTTCTCCCATTTAACCTCTTCTTTTCTCCACTTAAGTTTCTACACCTCTCTCTCTTTCTCTCTCTCCATCCCTTCTCCTCTCTCATCTCCTCACTAGCTATCTCATACTGTAATAACTTTCTGTCTATCTATTTATATACCCTCTCTCTTCTTTGAAGCCCTTCCACAACAGAAAAGAAAGAAATAATAAAAATATGTGCCCAGCAGCAGCAGCTTCATCAAGATGGTGTCCAACCCCTGAACAGTTCATGATCTTGGAGGAGATCTACAGAGGTGGCATGAAGACACCCAATGCCTCCCACATACAGCAGATCACTACCCACCTCTCTCTCTATGGAAAGATCGAAGGCAAGAATGTGTTCTACTGGTTTCAGAACCACAAAGCAAGAGATAGACTCAAGCTTAGAAGGAAGCTCACCCAGCAACGTCGTCGCCGCCGCCGCCACCACCATGAACAATACCACCACCTTCTTCCCTACCTTGAATCTCCCCCTCTTCCTCCTCCTCCTCCTCCTCCTCCTCAGCTTTCACGTTATACCTCTTTTGGGTTTCTTCCTCAGGTAATCACAGCTATATATATATATAACTATACGGATCTATGTATTACTTGTTCTTTATATTTACCGAAACTCTAGAAGTGGGAACCTAGAAAAACAGTTCAAGAAAGAAGTCAGAATTTGAATGGTAAGATGAGGACTTAATTTTGTGTTTTATGGGTAACACTTAAAGTGGATTAAAAGTTAAAACTAATCATGTTAAATTTAGTATATTTTTGGGATCATCTTTATGGCAAATTATTAGTTACTTTTACAAAAACATGTAAGTAACGACAGGCGACACTCTTGTCAAATAAAAATATTTAATGTACATTACGTGAGATTTTTGTTTCTTATCTACTCAATAAAAATGGATTAATATTATTTTATTTAAAATATTTTTTTTATATTATTGAATAAAAATACTACGTAATAAATGATATATGCTATATTAAGTAATTACTCTTTTATGAGTTTGCCAAAGAATTGTTATATATATTTCTGAATGTAATTGGCAGCACAGTTTCCATCTGACTAGGTTTTTTTTTTTTTTTTTATTGGACTCATCGGAAAGAATCTGACATGGTTTTATGCGAATCAAAGATGCACTTGACGTCTCATTAATGCAATGGATTGACGGGCCACGCCTTTCTTATGCATTTCTCACCCTATTATTAGTGACGCATCCATGATACAATAATGCTATGGCGGCGATTTTTTTTAATATTTATTTTATCAGTGCAACTAATTTAAATGAACTTTACTAATATTTAATATTTTTTAGTAAGTCCATCTAACAGCCGTCTGCCGATTAATTTATATGGTTATATAAAGAATAAATGATTTCAATATAAATATATTTCTAAAAGTAAAATCTACTATTTTCACTATTAAAATAATTACGTCTAATGAACTTCATTTAACATTTCCCTGTGAATATATCACGTCCACGGATATGCTAATTCACTAGGACAAAATAGTTCGTTCTCTCTTAGCCTGTAAGGTGTCAACAATGGGAAAAAAAATGTAGCTCTTCTTGCGAGGAAATGATTTAGATCCTAAAAACCTGTTTGGTCTTTTAGAAAATTCTGTGTTTTGTGGTAGTTTTTTTTAATTTTTATTTCGAACTTGTTTCATATCTTACCCATTTTTAAAACCTTTTTTGATATTATTCTTAACTTAGTAAAACCTTTTAAATCGAACTTGTTTAATACCTTATTTTAATACCTATTGGAAACGAAAAAAATTTAAAAAATAGTTTCTATTAGTTTTATAATTTTTTGTATCTTAAAGTATTCTGACTAATTTGTGCACACATCAAAAAAAAAAAATTTCATTGTGTTAATTTGTGTTTTTGGTTAGGGAGGAGTTGAGGATCCATCAACAGAAACAGAAACGATGAGTTACAGATGGAAGTTTGGTGATCTTCCCGAAAGATGGGTGATGGACAAATCCATGGCGAGAACGTACGGCCCTGATTGGACGACGATGCTGGATGTGGGTCCAATTACTCCTACTTGCAATAAGCCCCTCAAAACCCTACAACTCTTCCCAATCACAGCCACTGCTCTCAATGGCACAATTGCACCAACTAATTAAAACCCATCTGCCTCTCTCTCTCTCTCTCTCTCTCTCTCTCTCTCTCTCTCTCTCTCTAGCTAGGTGGAGCTAGGTTTTATTTTATCTATGATTTATTCATTATCTTGGTTTCCCCCTCAAGATTTCTGACTCTATAGACTTCTGAAAATTTTATTTTGAATATGGGTTTTTAACTATAATTGGAAGTTTGAAGTATTCATTTCGTAGATCTTGTTGAAAAGCTACTCAATGCTAAAATTTAGTACGATCACATATAAATTGGACAGCTATTTAAACTCAAATAGTTTAAGCTTACTTAAGCTATCCATTTAATTTGTAAAAATAAAATGTAATTTGTTCATATCAATCAAGTTAAATTTGTGTATATATCATTTTTACAGTATTTATAAAATAAATGGTTTGAATTAGGGATGGCCCGAAACTCGAAAAATCGAAACAATGTGACCTTTATAGATTAGGTTGGTTCGGTTAGTTCGATTTTTACAAGTAATTAGTTTAGTTTTCAGTCAAAAAAAAAAAAAAATCGATAATATTAGTTCGATTTTTAGATTAGTTTAAAATTAACTCGAATAATTTGAGAATCAAACTATACAGGCCCACTTAATATTTATACATATATATATATATATATATAAGTTAAAAAAAACAATAGCTAATAAATTAATTAATTATTGTGAGATTCATATATGAAAATAAAAACTTTCTAGGTTTACAAATGAGGGAAAAAATTATTAGATTAAATAATTATTGTTAATTTTTATTTATTTGTGGTGTGTCATTTATTTTTTTTAAAAACATTTGTTAGTGTTTTTCATTTATTTTACTAAATAGACTTTATAGCAATTGTCCTAAGATTTTATTTTCGGGCTTTCATTTCACTTATATGTACTAGGTTTATATATCATTTATATTAAACTTTTGCAATTTGTACATAATAACTTTTAAAGGTGTATATATTAATTTTTAAAATAATATGTACATAAAACCGTTGTTTTAAACCGAATCAACTAATATTAATTTGATTCTGAGTCCAAAAATTTAGAACTAATCAAAAATAATTCAATCCTAAATTCAATAGGAATATCAGGATTAGAACCTTGGTTTCTGTATGTTCTAATGGGAACCCAATCCATCATGAAACAACATACAAAAACGAAAGTACCATGTAAGTTCAGTGCTCATGTCGTAAGTTTAGTGCTCACGCCGGTGGTCGTTGCTTGGATTTTGTAGGTTATTTTGTTGGCAAAATCTTATGGAGGGTAAAGGGGATGTATTGTTATTCAATTCAATCGTTTTTTAGTATGGAAGAGCATGCGAGTGTTAAGGATGATTAGATACATACGATTCTTGTAAATAATTTACGTCTTGAGATGTACAATAATTGGTTGAGGGACATATTCAACAAATATGAAAAGGTGTTAGATGTTTTCGTCCCATGAAAATACAGAAGATCAACACACACAAAGTTTGGATTTGTATGATTCTAATCGATCAATGAGGCAAACAGAACCATCCAAAAGTATGATGGAGCATGGCTTGAAAGTTTCAAATTAAAAGTCTCAAAAGTTATTTATGAAAAGGATAACAGAAGAGAATGTAAAAGAATCTCTAGATTGAACTCATCTGTGAAAAATTTCACTCAGTTGCATTCTTCTCATATGAGAGAGACTTTTATTTTAAGATTCTCTGCTCGGGCAGTGGCTGTTAATTACTTGAGGCAAGAACAAATTTATAAGGAGCAAGTCATAACAGTAGACGAGGAAAGATAGCTAAAAACTTGCATAGTTGGCTTAGCTAGAGATTAGAGGATAGTGCATAGCATTGAGAAAGCCATGAAAATGGAGCACATCTTAAATATCTTTGTGAAACCATTTGGGTCACTACGCCAAATGACAATATTAGCAGCGCTAAACAACCGTCGTATATAGTAACCAAATTGCCACTAAAAGCAATTACGGCAGTTGGACGACAAAATTTTAAACCGCCGTCCATGCATGTGTCGGGAATAATAAGATAGCAGTTCAGCAACCGCCGTTTAATATATACGGTGATTTGCACGGCGATAAGCAACCGTCGAAAATATAATCAACATTTCATTTATATTAACGGCAGTTAGTCTCATGTGACGGTAATATTTCTTATAATCGACGGTCTATTACTGCCGCTAATATAAACTTTTTGTGACGATTACTTTCCACCACGAATTGTGTATAAATTATCAACAAATTATAAACATCGCTAATAATGTAGTTATAAATATAGTATTTGCCGATAATATTAGTAATATTAGTAAAGGTAATAAACCGCCGCTAAAAATTCAATAAAATTGCTTAGTCTTATAATTGTAATTTGCTTAAATTAATTTTATTCTCATAATGTATTAAACATATTTACAAAATAACTTACAACCTAATAAAATATATTAGTCTTCATAAAATTAATTAGTTTACCATAACTCAATATTATACCTATAAAAATTCCTACACATCTAAAGGCTTTTTAAAATCTCAAATCACAAAATAAATCGAAAGAGCAAGCTAATGAATAAATCCAAAAATAAATCAATAACACGTTCTAAATCTAATACATGTCCCAAATATTTTTGTCAATAAACAAAACAAAGTCTCAAATGTAAAAATCCAAAAAGTATAACTGCTCTATTTGTTCGACATTTTACTATAAATCAACAGCATATTAAGTCTAAAACTATTTTATTACTGTTATTATTTAAATGATAAATTACCTGTCTATTAGGTAAATGTATTAGTGATTTATCTGTATCTAAAAATTCAAACACAGGATATCCTAGAGATTTCACATGAGCTTGCAATCGTGCACACTTACGCTCAAGACGAGTAAATCTGTCACTCAACTCAGCTAACAACTCTTGTCGCATCTCTGAACGCATCTGATCCACAAAAACGCCTTGATCTTTAAACCGGACATATCTACCAAACACTTGGGATGGACAAAGACCTAAGTCATATGTACGTACACGACCATGTCCATCAACTTCTAAAACTTCAGTGAATACTTGCTTCCGAAAAATTGATAACTGTGTGTCTTCAGGCACTTGAGATAGTCGCTCATTGATTTGATATTGAAATTTAAAAATTAAATATTAATTAAGACTTAAATAAATAAATAAATAAGAAAAAAATACTAATTAATCACACTTACAATGATTTCAACTGATACTTGATTAACATAATTTTCATTCTTTTTTGTATGTGTCTTAATGTACCCATCTATCCGATCGGGCTTTTTTCCAATTTTCTTAGCAATCTATGTAAGGCTATGCAGCACATTAAAATATGAATTCACCAGATGACAGGCAGTAAACTGCTTGGCCAAAATCATGATAATAAAGACTTAATCCAGTTTATAAACGAACACCTATGTATGCAATATTAAAGAAGAACAAATGAATGTTTATTGTAATCATTACATATGTAGAACAGTGTCAAGAAATTGCACCAACTTCCCAAAATTGATAAAATCCATAAACCAGCAATCACCTGTTCACCAAAACATGATC